>PUFA01000271.1:1820000-1874003 GCA_003508835.1 Eonycteris spelaea | reverse complement strand
AATACCAGATTGGGAAAACAAGGTGAGGGTGGGAGGAGGGAAGAGACGTCAACAAACATCGTCAGCGTAACTAGCGAGTCCATTTTAGAAAAAAAAAAAAAAATTCTACTTCACACATCAATTTGAATTGGAAAGAAAGGACTGTGAAAAACAAAACATGATTTTTTATGAATAAAAGTATAGAATGTTATCTTTATGATTTGGAGTGAGGGAATAATTTTTTAAATATGATTCCCACCCTGACAAAAGCTATAAATCTGACTACTTGTATGAAATTCAGTTCATCAAAAATATGTCAATGGATGTGAAATAATAAGCCATAAAGTAGAAGAAGATATTTATAATACGCACAACTGACAAAGATTTAGTATCCAGAATAAAGAATGCTTACATATCATAAGAAGAAGACAAATATATTCCATTTTATTATCTACTTACTTGGCCAATTTTAAGAAGTTTATATTGAGAAAAGATGTGGATCAATGGAAACACATACATTACTCATGAAATGCAGTGTGGCATTTTCTGGTAGAAAAAATGAGGATTCACATACCCTACTGCCCAACAATTTGATTCCAAGATACATTCAAAGAAACTCACTTCCATGTATACTTAGACACATGTACAAGAAGAATTACAGAAATGGACAAAATATCGGATACAAAGTGAATGTCAATAAAGAAGAGAATAAATTAAAACTTACAGTATGTTCACATGTGGGATATTACAGAGCAGTGAAAATAAATATACTATAGCTACATTTGGCAGCATAGATGAATCATTAAAGCCTAACTTTGGGTTTTAAAATAAGTTTTAGAAAACTAAAACTATATGCAAGTATGATAAATATCTATAGTTTTAAAAAAGCAAAACAAAATAGTAATTTTTTCATAACCTACTGATTATGATTATTCCATCCAAAAATACCTTCATAGAAACATTGAGGATAAAATACCTGTGTACCATGGCCTAGTTGAGTTGATACATAAACTTGGCCACTACAGTAAGTCTTGACAATACTGTTTTGTACATATCATATTTACATGAAAGAAGCAAATAATAGAGAAACTGTGTGAGAGATTAAGGTGAGAAAAGGGCTGTAGTTGAAAAGATAGTGGGAAAGGGATGAAAGGGATGCTAAGGTAGAATGAAAACTTTAGTGAGATATTTTTCTCTCTTGGCTGCAAAATCAGATGTTATTGGGGAATATTGAGTTTAACTCATAAATTTTATAAGACCACTATTTTCAACCAGCCACTTAAAACAAGTTTTGTGCAGAAATAACTTAAGCTCCCAGTCCCTTTGGTTCCCAGATGTAAAATGAGTATAATAACAGCTATTTGTCTACCATGACTGTTTTCATAATTAAACAAGGTATTGTATGTAAAACCTTAAGAACAGTGCATGGAATATAGTAAATGTAAAATGTTAACATTATCATTGGTGAGATCAGTATTTATATTTGTACTCATATTCATTCAATATTTTTTAACATTATTATTGCTGTTTTTGTTATTAAATAGAGGTATAAAAATGTTAAACTTTCTTCATGAATACTGGTTTAATTCTGAGAATAAAAAGGAAGAGACAGAGCTACTTTTGACTTCCTTCTCAATCTGGTAGAGTGCTTCCTACATATAAAGCATCTATGTGCCCAAGAGGTGCAAAAGGACAAGGAGAAAGCCATACTAGCGTATTTCATTCTTGTCTGCTGTGTGCAATCATCTCATTTCTGTTCATTCTTATATTCTTGGCTAAATAAATCAAGAAGTTATAGCTGGTGTGTGGGTGATCCCTTTCCATCATTCCATACTCCACTAGATACATATCACATATGTAAAATATTATTTTTAAAAATAGTTGATGTATTTCTTCACTCTGTAAGAAAAAAAAAAAAAAGTACTTTTTAAAGCCATGGCAGAATAACTAAAGTAAGTATCTCTGTATTACTTAAAATCCAGGTTTCAATAGGTGGAGATAATTTTTAAGATTTTAGTTGCAAATATGTATATATATAAAACTTAGCAGATAAAGAATGCTCTTCTGTAATCTCTCCAGCTTTTGAAAAGAATACTGATAATTTACACTAAAATAATATCAAAAAGTATAATATATTTTGCAAAATCACAATTCTTCTAGAGGATCAGAAAGAGTAACTCTTATCCATTGTAAGAATGGTTTGAAAACAGTTCTCTCTTCCTAAGACATTGATATAAAAGTAGTAACTCTGCTGCATTATGAGTAATTCAGTCAAGTTATCTATATTACTAAATGGTGCTGTCTGCGTGATCCTCTTTTGCTTTCAGAAACTGTTTTGAAACTCTCAATGTCTCTTCAGTGGCCAACTTGATATTTTTCTTCCTACAATAACACTGGGAATAATTAAACTGTTAAGAAAAGATTTATAATGAAGCAACAAAACACAAAACAATTAAGGCAAATATTTTATGCTCATTTTATTTGCCTTCATTAGTGTTTAAAGGTCAGAAAAACATAAAAAGACAAACATAAATGCTAATTTCTTTTTGGACCCACTTGGAAAATATTAACATTGTTTTGAAATGTAAACCCAAATGGAATTAAAAAAAATCATCTTTAGATTAATGCATGATGTATTATTTATTTGCAGTTTTTAAAATCTTAAAAGAATAACATAATGCTAAATTAAGGAAATGGTAGGTTTTAACCCTTATTCTTAAATAATAAAACTTTCCTTAAGTAGTATTTAGAATTGAGATACTCTATTTTTTACATGTCTAATAGGATTTGCATTCCATATTCTAACCTGCCTCTGATAAAATCCATGTAATCTAGGATAAAGGACTAAAAAGCTCTAGTAAAGGTGGAATTCTTGTTTAAGTGAGAAAACCAATAATTCTATTACCGATTTTGAAGTTCATTTCCAATAGCAAGCACTTTTATTCTCTAATTATAACATATTTCTATACATAAGGCCAAAAATCTAAACAAATTTCCCCAAATCACATTTACATGCTGCTTTTTTTTCTAATTTATCATTTTCAATAAAGATACACACACACACATATATATATATATTTCAAAGATTAGCATAATCATCATACATTTTGTTAACTCACTATTCCTTGGAATTTTTAATGATTTAGAAGAGATTTAAGCTAAACTTTGTCTTAGTTTATCTATCCAATTTTTTTCAGATTCTATAAATGTATGGTATGGACAAAATAGGGATTTATTTTAAATAAGTCAAAGACCTAGTATTGAAAGGTTTCAAAAAATTTACATACAGAAATATATTAATTACAATGTTTCTCTATTTTTTCATAAAAGAAAAGTCCCCAATGGTTGCAGGCTTTAAGAGAAAGACCAACCTCCACCCCCCATCTTTACCCCAACCCCCAAAAGAGAGAATTCTGCCAGCAAGACTGCCTTCAGGCTAGAACTGAAGAAAAACATTTTGGACTAGTCAAGTTTTTCAGTTACTCCTTTTTGGGTCATTGTATACCTTGAAAATTAAAACACTGTGTTTATTTTAAATTTTGTCTACTTCAATTTTTAATTTATTAAAATGACTTCATTGAAGAGATTTTTATCAAAACAGTAAATAATACTTAATCTTCCTACTAGAACAGTTAACAGCAAAAAAACTTTTATCCTTTAAGGACATATATAGGTCCTATTTATTACTACTAGTACTATACTGACAACTAATACCTTTTAGTTCCTGTACTTTTTTTCATCTTATGTCCTTATGTCTCTTAGGAAATCTTAAGTCTAGTCAATTCTGGAACACAGAAAATCTACATGCAAACTTCAAACAGCCATATTCATTGCAGTGGCTCTTATAATTAATCAGCTTAATGGTTTTTTTATGTGTCAACTTGGCTATGCCACAATATCCACATATTTCATTCTAGGTATTTCTGTGAAGTTACTTTTTGGATGAGATTTCATTTAAATCAGAAGACTCTGAGTAAGCAGAGTCCCTTCATAATGTGAGGTAACCTTGTGCAAACTGTTGAGGGCTTTAAGAAAAAGACTGACCTCTAAGCCCCATCCCCATCCCCGAGAGTGGGAATTTTGCGAGACTGCCTTCAGTCTAGAACTGCAACTCATACTTTGGTTTCTGACTGCCGTCCTGTCCTGCTGATTTTGAACTTGCCAGCCTGCACAATCCCTTGAGCCAATTCCTTAAAATCTCTCTCTTATACACACAACATACAGATATATAGGATGTGTGTGTATATATCTGTTTTTCTGGAGAACACTGACAAATGCAATCTATGAAAGTGGGAAAAATAAACAATTTAGAAGAAAATTATTTTACTACCCTTAGATAGAATTATTTAAGTTGAAGCAGTAATTTCACTATATTGAATCACATAGTTCTTCATGTAAAAAATTATTGTACTGATTTTGATCATCAGATTATAATTATTTGCAATTATTTTCAACATATGTAAAATTGTATTTTTCTTTTACCATATGCTCATGATGTGGAAAACAGTATATTTCAAGCTCCTTATGATTAGAAAATATTGGAAATAACTAAAATATCCAACAATAAGTGAAATTAAAATTTAGTCCTACCATGTGATAAAATATTACAAAAATTAAAATATTTATGACTTTATATACAGAAAAATGTGAATACATTACATATAAAAGAGACATAATAAATGTACATGAAATGCAACTTTAATCATATAAAATACATAGGAAATATATACATGAAAAAGACATAAAGAAAAATAGGTCAAAATTTAAATAAAGGTTATTTCTAGAATATGGAATTACATGTGATCATTATTCTATTTTTATTTTATATTTTCTAGTTTTCCACAGTAGGCCTGTGTTGTCTTAGTCATTAGGAAACACAGTCAAGTAATATGATTTTCTTAATGAATTATCCAGTGACTGTATATACTGTATATGATACCTGTATATGATAATCTTTATCAATTGTGCTGTAATTATCTATCTATATATGTGTCTTCCCTTGAAGTCTGTGAGCTTTAAAGGGAAAGACGTTGTGCCCTATTTGCCTGGGCATGCCCTCAGCACATAGCAGAGTTCATAATGCTTTTTTATGATAGGTAATACATAATGTTGGCAGATCTTTAATAATACTGACTATTAATAATCAGTAATTAAATGATGGCTGTCATCAACAACAGTACATATTTTTTTAGCCAAGAATACCTTTCTTATTAGGGTCTAGTTTTGCCAAAAAGTACACAAGAAAATTGATAGTGGTAGGAGCAACCCTTAAATGAGTCTGCTCTCCCACCCCATATGATTACACTCCATTAATACACAGCACTGGGACTGGGAATCTGATGAGATATAATGCCTGCGATTATGTTATGTGACAAAAAAACGATTTGCAGATTTAATTAAGGTTACTAATTAATTGACTTTTAGTTAATCCAAAGGGTGATTATTCTAGTAAGTGAACCAAATCTAATCACATGAACTTTTAAAAGCAGAGAGTTTTCTTTAACTGGTAGAAGAAGAGAAAATCAGAGCGATATAAAGCATGGGAAAGACTGGACTTGCCGTTGCTGTTTTGAAGATGGAGGGGGCATATGAGAAAGAATGCAGGTGGCTTCAAGGAATAGAAAGTAGACCCCAGATGACAGCCAGCAGGAAAACAAACACCTCAGACCCTACAATCCCCAAAGAACTGGGTTCTGCAATGAAATGAATAAGCTTGAAGCGGATTTTTCCCTAGAGCATCTACATAAAGAGCTCAGGTCAGCAGATGCTTTTATTTCAGCTTTGGGAGATTAAGCAAAAAACCTAGAGGAGCTTGACCAGGCTTCTAATTTAGAACTATGAGCTAATACATTTAGCTTGTTTTAAGTTGTTAAATTTGTAACGATTTGTTCTAAAACAGTAGAATCCTAATCCAGTAATAAACTCTCCTTATTATAATGTGGAAATTCCCAATTATTATAATTTTCATTGTATGAGTAATATTTTAATATTTTGCTGTGGTTATAAGACCCAAATGAGTAGAGAACATCATACAAATTGGAAGGTTTTTAAAATTTTCTCACACTGTACTCAGAATTATATAGAAAAATTTAGCTTCTTATTCTCTAAAACTGGCCCAATCTTCTATCCAAGCCCAGTCCACATAGAAGATAATTAATGTCTGCCAAATAATAATATTTCAGTATCTTCTAGTTCCTACATTTATGGTTGTATACTTCAAAGTTCAAATCCCTCACAGAACTGTTTTAAAGAGTCTTTTGGACTGCCCAGACTTTTTAGTAGATGCTCCATCTCTAAATTTGTGCCCGTTTACTCTTTCCCTCATCCAAGCAGTATACTGAGTATATTGAGTAAGCTCACATTGCTCTTACATCATCTGAGTGAGGAAGTGCTGGAATGCCCTGTGTTCACTGGCTCCTCTAGGCTCTGAGGAGGTTTCTTATCTGTCTACCTGCTGCTGTTCCTGCTGGAAACTCTCCTGTAATTCATAATCTGAGTTCTGCAAGGCTTCACCAAAGACTAGTGGGGAGCTCTGACTCATAAGGCCTCACCTCAGCTCTTGCTAGTATTGTGAATCTCTTTGAATCTTTTCTACATCTTCCACCCAGAGCCTGGAGTAGGCAGCCCACTTCTAATCTCTAAACACTTTGGTTGGGTCATATCATCTCAAAAGTCCCCAAGGGAGCAGGGTTATACAAGAATACTTCATTCTACTCACACTCATAGGTACTGCAAGCAACTCAGGAAAAGTAAAGGTAAACCACATCTCATCTTCATCCTAACCATGCTGCGTTACAAAGGTTAGTTTTTCATGGCCATTTGAGTGGCAGTCTCCTTTCAGAGTTCCAGAGATGAATCTAGGTAAGCGCTCCTAGCCTTGGGAATTTATTCCATCTTATATATCATGCCTCCTTCTGCTCAACACAACATTTGAAAATCAGAGATTGGTGCCCAGATTCCTCCCTCCTTCACTCATTTGAATTTCTCTTCATTTACCTCTCAAAATTCCTTGACACCAAAATAGACAGGCTCTGAGTGATCTGTCTACTGCTTTTACATCATATCTTACTACAATTGGTATCAAACCATAAAGACTATCCATAAAGGTGGAAGGTGTGAGCTCTCTACATTTCAGGAAAATTTTTGAATCGATGCCATTGATGCTTGGGTATTGGTATGTTAAGAAAATTTATAAAATACCTACTCCAAGGTCTTATTTCAAACCTATTTTCTTGTGGAAAATTATATTTTGGTTTTAGGAAATTAAACGTTAATTCTATCTTAAACTTTGCATACTTGCTATAAAATTCCTAATCTCCTCTATCCATCATCTGAAAACAACAGAAGTTTCAGTTTAGCTAGAGAGAAGTCCTTATAAACAGAAGTCAAAAGAGAATATCATAATAATATAATCAAGATATCACCTCAGATATATGAAATACCATAAGGTTGAGAAAAGAAGTATCAATATTGTTATGTTTTTAATTTACTCATCTTTTTTAGACATTAGCCAGTTTACAAATTTGTAGAAATAAACTTTACCTGAATTTTGCTGTGTCAGTAGAGGAAAAGCAAATGTTATTTTACTTAATTACTACACTAAATACTGTAATGTGACTTCTAGTCTTCCTATTGCATTAAGGATTTTATGAATAGTAAAATTTAAAAGAAGTTTCCATAGGATATTTTGTAATTGGTGCACTCTATATTACCATAACATATAAATGGCCACCCTAGCAGTCTTCTTTCTCTAATTTAAAGCACAGATAATATTTCCACATATCTGAAAGCCTTTAAAACATCTAAGACTACCATCATGGACAGAACCCGATATAGCATCATGTGAGGCAATTACATGATGCAATCTTGGATTGTAACTAAATCCTAACCGGGTAAATTTAAATGCTTGTAAACTAAAACATGTTGCTTTTGAAGATTTTTCTCATATATTTAGTGTTCATTAAGCTTTTTTATAGAGACTTGGCTAAAAATATAATGTAAGAAACAACCTTTTCTCTACATTTCCAAGGCTCTTAGTGTAAAATAAAATAGAAGTAATGCATTGTCCTAATTTATTTTTAATCTTTTCCTGTGATTTATTATGTAGGACACTAGACACTCCTTAGAGAGCCAGAATTCTGCACCACAGCATATTCAACAATGCCATTTATTCATTTAAGTCCATATTTCTAAAGTTGCAGTATTTCATTTACTAGGAAGTTCTCACAGTCTTGGAGTTTGCTAAATGGAAATTCAACTGTATTGTCTTTCAGCTGCAGAGAATTCCACTCTCTATGGAGAAATGTCAGTAACAACTTAAATTTCTCCTGTTGTGTGAATATCTTTTATCAACAAAATGTTCCCGATAATCACATCTTATTTTAGAATTCTATCTTTGGTTTACACAGACTGAGAAGTTAAGTGAGAGAAAGAGCAAAGGGAATTGGGGAAAAAAATAATAATTGTGTGATAAAGAGAGATCAGTGACTACTAGCTGTGTATGAAAATGAAAAGTGTGCAGATTAACCGATCTGATACCATTTCTATTAGTCTCATTTAGTAAAGCTATAGCAAACTGTTTACCCTGCTGGTTAGTTCTTTGAATAGTGACTCTGATCTCATGAACATCAGCACTTGCCCTCCAGGTTTACTCAGCTTTCAGCATGGATACCTTTCTTGTCCAGCTCTTCAAAGCACAGAAAAGAAGAAAGGAAAAAAGCATACAGTGGGAGATTACAATACCCTCTGAAGGGAATGCCTCCTGAGATCTGCTGACTGTAAGAATATGTTGAGAAGAAGCTCCGTGTGCCATAATCCGTTCTGAATGTGCCTGGAAACTTCTGTGCAAGGTGAGTCAAAGGTCACTCTGATGTCAACACAGAACAAAAAGAGAATTCATATTTTGCAACTATAATTTCTTATTGTTGGTAGCAAAGTCATGCTTTCTTAAAGATTTTCATTTTGCCAGGAGAACAGAAACGAAGTAAAATGTTCACCTAAAAATATTTAGGCAATTACAATCTCACTATTTCAATCTTTGTAAAATAAGTTCCAGCCCCAGGAATGTGTGACTAGACTTTAGAGTAGTGTTCCAGGTAATCTCAGCTCTAGGAATGTCTAGAGACATTCCTAGAAAATTTGAGCAGTTAAATAGCTCATACCATTCAATATGGTTGCATTAAGTCTAGTTCACCTGCACCCATTTAGAGAAAGTATGTTTTATTACTGAAAGTCACTCTAAAAAGAGAAGAACAAAAATATTTTTAGACCAGTGTATATGTATGAGACGATTGTGATTAATTGGTAAATTGAAAATAGGATATTTATCAACCAGATCAAAATGTTAAAAGCACTTTTTCTGTTACATGGAACTTCCCTGTGTTAATTTCTCTTCTGATCTTTCTATAACATGTTTTTGAAACTTGCATAATCTCTCACATTAAGTATTTCAATAGCTTACTATTGAGTCTAACTTCTTTCTCTCTTGTATCCTATCTCTTGTTTTCCACACCTCCACTCTGACACTACAGCTTTCTAAAATATAATCATGATCATATCGCTTCCCTATTAAACCTTTTATGGACTTCTGTTTTATAGTAGAAAAAGTCCAAACAACTCACTGTTCAAATATATTTGCAATCTCTTTGAACTATCTTGTTAGACTTATCTATACCTTTGCTGTCACCTCCATTTATAAACTTCACTCAAAAATGTTCACTGCTTACAATG
This sequence comes from Eonycteris spelaea, assembly GCA_003508835.1. NCBI lineage: Eukaryota > Metazoa > Chordata > Mammalia > Chiroptera > Pteropodidae > Eonycteris > Eonycteris spelaea. The sequence continues at coordinate 1,864,295 of PUFA01000271.1, read as the reverse complement.
TACCAAAGACTAGCTTCTTTAGTTACTTCTTTTACTTTGTAAAGGAAGTTACCTTTTGTCTCTTTTGCACATATCTTATATCCTAAAATGTCAGCTACCTTCTCATATTCTTGATTGTTAGTCTTAGCACCAATATTTTCATATCCCTCCCTGACCACTTCATGTGGAAATAATTTCTCCTACTACTATATCCACTTAGAAGATAATTCTTGGTTGGAGACCACTATCTCCATAGACTCTTACCTTCTTAAATCTAGGTAGGGGCTTGTCTTATTCATTTTTTTTTAAATAGGAATTACAGAAATTTTTGAAATTCTATTGAATAAAAGTATAAAATAATCTAGTAAATTAATATATGATATTATTTCCTATGGATCTATCCACCCCAAAGTATCTCTATTAACTCATTCATTCTAAGGCAATGTTATCCTTTATTAGTATCTGGATATAATTGCTGAGTATATTGCTGTAATTCCATGGAAATAAGTAAATTATAATCATACTAGTTGTGGAAAACAGACACCAGAGCTTTATTAAGATCTTATTATTTAATTACAAATTAATTAGGCTGAGATGATACAAAACAGTAATCCCAAGTAGCAGTATTTTTGGACTTAAAGTGGCAGTATTATATGGCTTTGCCTGAATAACAGTTTTTACAAATCTTGAAGCATTATTAAGAACAACCACATGAAACAATTAGCGTATATTTTATGGTTTTACTCCCAATTCTTTACAGATATAAGCTTGATCTCTTTGAGAATAATCTTTTATGATCTCTGTTAAAGTGAAGAAACTTTACTTCTAGAATTGTACAAGTAACAATCTTCAGTTCACTTTCATTTCAAAACATGAAGTCCATTCTCTTTATATACAACAAATACAAAGATAACAATATTTTTTGTTTATTAAATAAATGAAAAAAGAATTATTTTCTCACATTACCTTCTAAATTATTCAAATTATTTTAGATTTATAACTAAAGATACACAATCTTTCGCCACTTTCTCCCATCTAAAAAATGGGTATCATCTGATAAACTTTAAATATATTTGAACATCTGAAAAGTGTTTAAGAGACTTTTATTAGGAAGCTTTAGAAAGCAATGTTATTGACTTGAAAAAATGGCAAATCTTTGAAATACTTACAGAATGATAAAGAATTTAAATTCTAGTGAAGATAATCAATATTAAAACAATTAAACATTGATTTAAAAAAAAAAACATTCTACAATCTTGTTTCAACCCCAAACTAAAATTAATAATAGTGAAAAAGTAGCAAATAAAATTATGTTGCTATTAATATTTGATTTCATTAGCATATCTCAACCAATTTTGCAAACCAAACTTCCTCATGTTACTTCTTAGGTGGAATATATTTAAATGATTATTCATTTTCAACTAATCCAAGGCTACTTGTAGAATCATTATATTTTAGTTTTATCCATCTTTTAATGTATTTCATTTTATAATTAAGGGAGAAAAAGTTAAACATGAGAAGTTCTAAAATAAATGTGTATATTACTAACTTATTAAAATGAAAGAATTCTAAAATTATTATAAAGGGTTTAAGAAGAAATTTATTATCAAATCGTCATCTTTATAAATTCTTTTCAAAATTGTATAAATGTAAGGAAGAGAGTTGAAGGTAGAAATCAAGATTTTCTTTCAAATCTATTTTGAAATAATGCTACAGTTTGGAAAAAAATCTAGTTTGAAATGACACTATAATTGGACCTAAACTACCAAAAAGTTATCATCATCATCAAAAAATATTTATTAAACACTTAAGCATACATAAAGCTTCCCTTTTGATTTTACCCAAATTCTTCAAAAGAAGTAATCTATTTTTAGGCTCATTTACCAAATATTCTATCAATATAGCAAATGCAATTAAATTAAATAATGAATAATCAGTAGAAAAACAAAAAGTAAGATATAACTAAATGAAATCAAAAGAAGAACTATCTTTAAAACAGTGATCAGTAGTAAATAAAAGTCTTGAGCTTAAAAAAAAAATAGGTATTAGACATTTCGAAATGTGATTAGGCATCATCTGTACATTTGAGATATTGGGTGTGTGGTGCACCTATGTTTAAGTATGAAGTACACATTTCATTTATTCTCTCATAAAGTAGGCCAGATTAAATTACATTATAATGTGCATGAATAAGAGCATTTCTCCCTCCTAATAATTTTAGTAGTTTGAACAGGCCAACAAGAACCTTTAGAGAAACAGCAAGTCAAGTGGCAGAATTGATTGACCTGGTTATTATAGTTGAACACTTCCTACAGTACAATTTATCCTTTAACCAGTTTCATGTAAATTATGTAATTCTGCATTGTAAATTAGAAATATTCTGATGCCTCTTGTACATTAATATTTCTTCATTATTTTCTTTATAATTGATTTAAAGAAAGACATTTTTACCAACAATTCTTCAAGTTTATTTAGTGTTATAATTCAGTAAGCAACCTATTCTATAGATAGATAAAATGAGAAACATGAATCACTTAACTGGATAAACTTAGTTAACTGATCCAAAACTTGGAATCAGAATTCTAGGTTAAGGAAATAAAGAGAATCCATTAGCCCCAAAGTCAACATAACAAATGAAAAGAATAGGAAGCCATATACATAAAATGATATAATAATCATTGATATATTTTCAGAATAATGTAATACATTTAACGCATAAGAAATATTTTTGATGAGAGAGTGAGAGAGAGGATGTAAGTGAAAATATTGAGCTCTTTATTGTTTTGATATAAAGGTAGAGGAAAAAAGTAAGAACCAGCTGAGACTGCTTTAGAATTGTTTTAAGTCTTCCATTTTAGAACCTTATTATAATTAATGATTGTCTCTACTACTCTGTAATTATTTTCTGTATATTTATCTGTATGAATCACAAAAGAATATTTGGAAAGGTACCATTTTTCTATTTCATACACATGTCATAATTGAAAGCAACTATCTGGTCCCTTCCTTTATATAAAATATATATATATATATATATATATATATATATATATATATATATTATATATATATATTTATTTATTTTTTAATTACATTTGCTTTCAGGGATACCCTCCTTTATACCCCTCTTCATCCTGCAGACAAGATGACTTTATGTTAACTCTGTTCCAGTCTGGGATTATCTTCACATTTACTTACACGGATTTTAAGGGTCTATAGTTCCACACTCATAGGATTTAGCCATTCTTGCTTTTAAACAGGTTCTTAAATTCTAGTTCTGACTTATTTCTGAGAAAAATTTTAATAATACTAAAAATACTATATGACTACTCATATAGATCCTATGTCTAAATTTTTCAGATAATTATATTTATATATTATACCTTTAGATAATATAATAATTTATATGTTATGTTTTCATATAATAAAATTTTATATTTGTAAATATATAATCTATTTTGAAAATAGATATTATATTTTATATAATAATATAAAACAATACTCTGAGCTAAATGTTTTGACAAATATTCTTTTACTTGATTAAAGGGGTGTTGTGAAATTTGTCATATTTTATTTGTACATACTGTTATTTATTTTCCTTCATGTATGATCATAATTTTTTTGGAACAAATTATGAAGTTGACGTGTCTGAAGTTTTTAATCTCAAATTCTTTTAAATTTTAAAGTGCTAATAATGACAACAGTGTCAGACAAAACACTAAATTTTCAAATTCAAATTATCCATAACTGAAAAATAAATTACATAAACTTTGTTACCAGAATTTTCCTCTTTATTGTTAACATTTTAATATAAAGAATGTTACCTTAATCTCAAGCTGTATAAACATAGAATTATAGAATCATATCTCATTATATGAAGGTCTGAGAATTATTTACTAAAATAGCAAAATAAAATTCATCATTTAAATATAACTATATATAATCAAGACTTGCACATTTCAATTAGTTTTTGTAAATCTGCTAAAAGCAAACCTCTGCTGCATTTGAAACAATATTAAATAGGAATTAATATTAAATAAGGATAAATGCATAGATTCCAACTTGATAAAAGTTTTTTAAAAAGAAAAAGTGGGAAATTATATTCACATATTTTGAACTGTTAATACTTGAAACAGCCTGGAGCAAAAGAGGGCATACATACACACAGACAGAAGTCTTTATTTATTCCTAGAGACCTCTATAAAAGCCAGAGATCATAACTGAGGACAAATGCTGGAAGAAAATGTGTAATTATTCTCTTTATGATTCTTAATATTGAAAATCCTTTTGTTGAATTCTCTTTTAAAAACCAAAAGAACGATGTCATGTAGAAAGTATAATTTTATACTGACAGGGTGTTTTTCATACACAATTTTGAACAAAGTCTGCCTTACATCTGCCTGATTTTACGATCAAAACTTTTGATCTGTGTCTATTATCAGATGCTTAGATAAAAGTATACTAAAGTTTTATAATAAAAATAAGTCTCAAATTAAGGTCATTTTTAATCCAAATAAAAACAGAAGAAATATCAATAAGAAATATAGCTCTCACATACTTATCATTACCTATAATAAATTGTTCAGAGTGTTTTAAATTATATCTAATTTAAATCATAACAATTATGTGAAGTATGCACTATTTTAATTGTCTCCAATTTATAGACGAGGAAACTGGGTCATAGTGAGGTTAATCAAGGCCAAGAGCATACAACTAGTAACTTATTAAATGTCTGACCTAGGCGGTCTGATTCTAGAGCTCATTAGCCTACAAACTACATCATTCCATATCTCATTATAAAAAATTGCAAACATCTAGGAAAAATAAAAACTGCAGTTTGCATATAAGTATAAGCATCAAGCCACATATATTTTATTACATATAATAAAATCCACAGGGCATTTTCTTTCCCTCTCTTAAGATATTTATTTTGTTCTACCTAGTACTATGAATATTTTTTATATATCTCCTCTCACATACATCAAGACTTGGTTCTTTGACATAAAAACAGAGCCTGTTTTTTTGTATCCTCCAAAATCCTAAATTCTTACATATACTTTAAGCATTCATTCATCATTTTTGAATGATAGAACATAAATTTGTCTCTTTTATTAAGAAAGGGGGTAAAAATGACAGTTAACACAATGTACTACAGATCTAGATTAAATTTTGACTCTATATAACTACCCCCCACACACACCCTGCAAAAAAAGGAGAAATAAATACCAACCCCCTGCACTGAGACTGAATTCACTTCATGAAAATTGAGTAAAATTGAACATAAACTTTCAATCTATAATGATCTCATTTTTAATGTTTTTGTAATTTCAAAAACACGATCTACTATATTTAATATTTCGTTTATTTTTATTTAGTCACTAACTTCTAGCCTTTTGACTTTAACTGGTAAAAAAAAAAGTTTTAGAAATCATATCATTTCCACAGCAATTGAATTCTTAGCATTTTGGCATGCAAATATAGAGGAATGGCTGAGGCCCAAAGCAGAGAATGCCCCAGATCATAGAGGTGAGAAACACCAGGAAGGTATGTTGATGATATGGTACCATTAGGTAGCTAGTAAGACCTGGGACCGAGAAATAAGGGAATAGGGACCCAGCCCAGAGACGGCCCAAAGAACACCCTATTGGTTGTTAGGCAATCCCTGCTGCATCTCCAGAGACAAAGGTAAGGAGGATCATAATCCAGCTACAAACTCCTGTGCAGAAGGCACTACCTTAATTTGCCCACAATTTAAGCTTCATTGTAATACTATGGTTATGTCTGAAAGTTCATGAATTTAATTATATCAGACTGAATTCTGGGTAAGCACAGGTACACTAAGCAAAGAATTATATAGCAGCAAGTGTCAATCAAAATGACCTCGCTTGCCAATCACCTAAGAACACCTTTGTAACTACCCATCACAGCCCATATATAATGTAGACCTCTCCTTTTCCTGGAATTACAGCTTTCCATCTTCCCTGGTTATAACCTATACAGTCCCAGCTCCCTGGAGTACAGTAACCTTGTTTCCACACAGTTAGCCAGTTTTAGGCTTGACCTGTCTTCTACTAATAACATGCTTTTAATAAATATTTCCCATATTCATTTTCTCATCAGTGATAAGAACCTAGAGGTGGGTGTGTTACCAAAACTCTAATTGCTGGAACAATAACAATAGGTTTAATTAAAAAGATATATAGGGAGTAATAAAAAGTAATAATGGAGACATAGTAGAGATTAGAGATAATGACAGAGTTGGCCTTTAACTTCTTTTGGGATGATGACAGACTTTGCATACTAACTATGCTTCTTGGGCAATGTGGGTGGATATGCAAAGAAAAGGAAGAAATGAAAAAATAACTCATTGGCATACTAGCTTAGATCATTTTAAAGAAAGCAAGTGAACGACAATTTCAGAAAATAAGGAACGCAGAAGATCAAGTTTCAAATATTTTATACAGTATAATGAGAAAAAATGAAAAGAATTGTTATATTTTAGTGACTAAACATTTTTAGTCACCACAGCATGGTTTTATTTGAATTTTGAAAGTTAACACATGGCTGGTAAAGAATGAAGATTATGACTGCTCAGGAGAAAAAACACACACACACACACACACACACACACAGATTACTTTTTAAAGAAAGACAGCCATTGAGTGGTTGACTTAGAAGTTTACAAAAACATGGTCTGATCATTAATAACTACTGTTAGAACTTCTAGTAGAAGGAAAATGATTTTAACTAAAAAGAAATTACACATATGAACATTTTTGAGGTGAACGTCATTGCAGTTTTCTGAATATCCTCAATCATTAACCTATGATATATTTGATTCTGAAATACCTTTAGAAATATTATCTTACATTTATATACACTTCACATTTGCAAACAACTTTTCTGGCCTTCAAAGTAATGTGATCCTCACAATAACCATATGAGTAGGAAGAATGATTATCCTATCTTTTCAAATGAGAAAATGTATTTTCTAAGAAATGTCATTTGGCCTTGAAGAATTAGTGGCAGTGATTGGGCTAGAACTCAGTAGGTCAAAGCCCAGGGCTAATGCTTTTCTACTAAAACCAATATGATTCAGGAAGAGTTGCATTCAGAGTTTAAAACCAAGACTCTACTTTAAAGACTCCATAACCCAAATATGTGTAAACACAAAAAGTTAGGTATACTTTACCACTAGTCTTAAGGCTATGAAGCACTTCAATAGCAGTCACTGTACACTCACTTCTCATTTGTTTTTCATTATTCTCTCTCACAAAACCATTACTTGAGCTGATGTGTTAGTCTCTATTTTAGACCAAAAATAAACAGAATGAGTTATTTGTTAAGTTTACAAAACAGGTCAATGACAGAACTGGTATTAGAATTTTAAAATCTCAACTCTTTATCCAGTTGCTTTTACTAAATAACCATATTCTTCACAAAACTAATTCTATTTACTATAATGAGTTTATTATGTTATATTAAACATATAAATTATTATTTATACCTGCACATATATGATTGTGTATAACTGAATTATATAATCAAATATATGATTGTGTATAACTGAATTATATAACATAATATAATTGGATTTTCAAGCAATAGGGAGGATCAAAAATTCCTTTTTTATCTCTACCCATGCAAAACCAAGAGCTGAAACAGATTTTTCTTTATTTTGTTATTTAATTTAATGCACCCTGTTTGAGCTTGACTTTGATGTTCATGATACTATAGAAGCTGTTAGTTAAGCTAGTATTATACTTCAATGTAAGTGGAGGAGGGAAGTATATAAATATGATAGATATAAGAAAATAAAAAATAATTAGAGCTTAGATATCAAGCATGATTTTAAAATATAAACAATGTAAATTCAGGTTGTCTGTGGGAAAAAAATAATGACTCCCTATAAACATCCTGTACCCAGGAAACTATAAGAAAATATTGTTCAGAGGTATCTACTGATTGTAAAATTATCTTCATGAGAAAAAACCGAATGTACATCAAACCAAAGACAGAGAAAACATAAAATCTTATTGGATCAGAGATAAATATTTGTGCTTCAACAAGTTGACTATTTTATAGTCTACCTTCTTTGGGAATGCTTACAAAATACATAGACAACTTAGTCATTAGCATTAAAACATAATAATAATAAATCCTATAGCATGAAATGGGGGCAAAGCAGCCACTCAGAAAAATACTTAATGAATGGGATGAAAATTCCATTAAAAATTATTTTCTTCTGATAAAATTCACTTTATACACAGAAACAACATTTTATGAGGGCACATGAAAGATTAGAAGTTCTCATTCAGAAAATAATGTTGAAAAAATAAAAAGTGTTTTGTTCTTGATTACTAATTCTGATTTTTAAATACCTTTGATGTACACATTAATATTGAATAGTAGCAAACTTTTATTATTTATATAGTCTTACTACATTTACTTCTTCTGATTCCTGAAAATTTAAAGATTTTTTTTTTTTTATATTCTTATTATCCTTACTTTCTTATAGTTTTGCCAATCAGATTCTCGCTGGTGCTACTGGTCAGGTAAGAAAGTTCAGGAGCTATTTAACTTTCTATTTAATACTCATGTGGTTAATTTGGAACTATTGAGATTGTCTTGTTATTTTGTGGTAAATAAATTATTTCATTGCTAAAGACAACATTACTCATGAAATAGCAAGTTGTTTTTTTAATTAAGGAAGACTTTAGGGTCATAAAGTATTATAGTTAAAAATCTAAAAACATAAAAAAGGAAAAATTGCAAAAATTTTAAATGCAATTGGCTGAAAAATAGACAAACAAAATTATGTACTTCAATTCTTCCTTACAGAATCATATGTAAATATGACATCTCATGAATCTCATAATTTTTAAGGATTTAAATTCTTATATATCAACAAAACTATGTGGCGTTCTATATAATGATTACCTCAGCCCACTCCAATCTTCAGAACTAAATTCAGGCCTTCTCGTGTCTATTTCATATTTAATAGGATCCCCAAATTGTGATTCATTGTGTCTCCAAAAGCAAACTTTCTAAAACAGATAGGCTATAACAATTAGCTATGTAATATATATTTGGTCCCTGGTTATTTTGAAATAATCTTATTTCAAATTGTATATGATATAATTAAATTATTAAGTAGCGATAGAAGAATTTTCAAAGCCGACTGAAGACACTTTATGCTGTATTGATTTTATTTGGAGCCAGCGATAATTAATTGCTAGTAATGATGATGATTGATGATGATGATGATTGATGATGATGATGATGATGTTTTACATGCTGCAAAAAAGCAAGCCATGAAACATTATACATATCTTTTTTTTCACATAAGACCTAATAAAGTGGTATTATTATGTATTTTTTCCCGTAGATAAAATAGTGTCTATTAATAAAATATTTAACCTTATTATTATCATACCATCAGTAAAAGATTGCTCCAGTACTAAACCTAAGATCTTTTTAATTAAAGCTGTATTATTTTTACTTTGGTGATCTATTTTTAAGCTGTCGAGATTAAAAACAACATTGAATAATTACATTTATCTTTGCTCACCTCCGAAATCCCACTAAAACTACAGTAAAGGGAAAAAATATGTATAAACTTTCAAATGAGAAAGGGAAGGGGGAGATATATATATGAAAGAAGTAGTAAATATCTGGAAAATGAAAAATGGAAGTAATTGACATGGTAGTAGGCAAAGTAAATTTCCTATTGGAAAGCCCAGAAAAGTTATAAAGACCAAAATATCGGTCAGGGTTGAAAAAAAAATGAATTAATTAATTCAAAATATCTTTAACAGGTCAAAAAATTTTAAAATATTTCTCCTAAAATCCCTTTATCTACAATTTTCATTTAGGAAATTACTCTGTCTCAACTTAGAAGAGGACTCCAGTTTTAGAGAATTGAACCTAAAAAAAATAAAAAAAAAAAAAAAAACAGTCTTGAGAAATAGGCACAGTTTATGGTGGAAGAAGGAGTGCTATTCTGAAAAAAATGGAGACAGAAAATTTGCATTGGAAATGGTGATTGTTCCTCCTTGGTGCATCCACCCTAAGATCCCAGACTAATACCTGAAGCTTAGACAACACCAACACTTCTAGATCTGTACCCACTCTGCTCCAGACAGGAGAGAGAGTATTCCTCTCTGGATAATTGACAAGCCTCAGAAAAAGCTCTAGTTACTACTATTTTGTTCCTTAGGAAAACAGTAGTCTGTACTTAATCACTTCTGTGGCCTTTCACTTAGCAATTTATTTGTCTTTATGTCTGACTGTAGTATAGCCCCACTTCATCTCTTTATTTGTTTGCTGCTTACATGGTAACATCTTTCTATCCTTTTATTTTCAACCTATTGTATCTTTAAAGCTAAAGGGTATCACCTGTGTATATTTGGGTCTTTCATTTTTAATTCATTTGATTACTATTCTGATTTTGATTAATTATTAATTCATTCATATTTAATTTTATTAATGAATATAGTTAGATTAACAATTTTAGTGCTTACTCTAGGAATATATATGTTATATATTAATATATACATATATATTAATATTAACATATTAATTTAACATATTAAATATAATACATTAATAATAATATTATCTACATATATTAACTTCCAAAGTCTTCTTCAGGTTTTTTGTAAATTGATTCCAGGAAATATAGAAGCTTTACTGGTATATAGCTGCATCCTCCTCATTTTTGTGCTGTTGTTATCTATATATACATTTAAATGTTATATAATCTACAATAGATTGGTATATATATTGCATTTTATAATATTATATATCTTTTTAAAGAGAACAGAAGAAAGGAGAGTAAATACATTTTTATAGAGTTTTATATTAATATTCCTATTTATCATTTCTGATTCTCTTCAATTTTTTTTCCTGCAGATTCAAGTTACCATCGGGTTCATTTCCCCACAAATAAAACCTTTTTCCACACCACCATCTTTGTGATGTTTTTGTCAAATATGTTAGATTTGTATGTGTTTTAAGTTCAAACAGTATATAATTATATACATATTGTTTTATGCAAGTAGTTTTTGTTTTTTTTTTTGTTTTTTTTTTTTTTTAAAGGAGAATAACATGCAATTACATTGTCAGGTATAATTACCTACATAACCACCTTTACTAAATTTTCTTTGTGGTTGAATTACTGCCATGTGTCACTTGCTTCCAGCTTTAAGTACTGCTTTAGTTTTTTGTAAAGTGGAATTGCTAAACAAATTCTCAGTTTTTACTTACTTGAGAATGTCTTTATTTAAACTTAATTTTTGAAAGATAGTTTGCTAAATATAAGATTCTTGATTCACAGTTTTGTTTTTGTTTTTTTACTTCAATCACTTTGAATAAGTTAAATGTGTTATTCCTAGTGCCTTCTGGCCTCCACGGTTTCAAGAAGAGAAGTTAGCTGTTTATTTTATTGGGGTTAACTTGAATATAATGAATCATTTTTCTTTTACTAAATTCAAGGTTTTTTTGTTTTTCAACATCTTGATTACAATGTATCTGGGTGTTATTAACCTTGCATTTATCCTACTTGATGTTTGTTAAGCTTCTTGGATGTGTAGATTTTTTTTTTCAACAAATTTAGGAGATAAATAGTATCAGATTGCTATTTTTAAAACATGGTCAAGAAAAAGACATCTTTGGATTTAAAGTTTAACTAGAGACATGAATTAAGTGACAGTAATTAGAACTTGCTTATGTACTCAGAGATTCTAATCTGTTTGTGGTATTTTTTTTTAAATAGGAAAAGACAAAGAATGAACACCAGGTGTATTACTGTTGTGTGAAATGTTACCACAGATTTAGCAGCTTAAAACAACACCATTACTTTACAGTTCTTAGTAAGAAGACTAGGAATGACTGAATAAGATTCTCTGCTCAGTATCTCAAAAGACTAAAAATCAAAATGTCAGCCAAGCTGTGTCCTCATTTACATCTTGAAGGAAGAGTCATTACTACGATCATTAAGTTGGTCAGCCAAATTCTCTTTCCTATAGTTGTACAATGAGGAATTCTATTTCCTTGTTTCTGGCTGACTTTTATTTGAAGGCCAGTCTCAGCTATGTGGGACACTATCGCTTCTGGTTCTAGTCATGTGGTCCTTTCCACACAGGTGTTTGTTTCTTCAAAGCCAACCAAGACTTTGCTGCAGTCTGCCAAGATAGAGTCTTTTATACATAAGTTAATGCTTAGGTGACTATCACCCTTTACCATATCACGTATACTAATCAAAGAAGACTGCCCCATCATTTCACATTTCATCACAACCAAGGAGAGGATTTATATGACATATCCAGGGACAAGACTTTGGGGCCATCTTAGATTTGCTTACAACATGAAATATTTCCAGATATTTGGGGGGGCGAGGGGAGGGAATCCCTTTAGTAAACTTAGAAAAAAAGCAAAGACTAAGAAATTTTTTTAAAAATCAAAAGAATAGTGACAAGATAGAGATCAAAAGAAACATGAGGAAATATCTATGGTTAATATCCTCAGAGAGATAAGCAAAAGCTTTGTTTTTGAGAACAAGAATAGGCAATGATAAATAACAAATGAGAATGAGTAAGAGACCTCAAAATCTAAAATTATAGAAAAAAATTAATTAATAGAAGTTCAAAAGTAAAACTATGGAAATCTACCAGAAGGTATAAAAAAAAAAAGAAAAATAGATATAATGAGAAAAAAATTGAAAATTAAAGGCATAATTCAGAAGCTCCAGCATCTAATATTATAATTTCTATAAAGAAAGTAAAAAATTATGAAAGAAATTTAGAAAGAAATAATATAAGGGCATTTCCTAGGATGAAAAAATAATTTCCCAGATTTAAAATTAAAGAAAAACAAATCAAAAGTCCAGTTAAATAAGTGAAACTATATTCTTAACAAATCACATTATTGTAAAATTCTGGAGCTACATAGAATATCCAAATAAAAATAAAAACAGTGTCACATGAAATATCTGGTATCAGAATGGCATCAAACGTATCAACTGTATGTAGAGATAGATGAAAATGGATCAGTATCTCCAACTGTCTTGGGAAAAATATTTGTAATCTAAAACCCTATATTCACATGCAATATCAGTCTTTGGAAGAATAGAATAAATAAATTTTAGATGTGCATATCTAAAAAGTTATAACTCCTATTCACCACATATCAAGAATTCACTAGGAGGTGTACTTCATTAAAATGCGGGAGTAAACCAAAAGAGGAAGAGATGGTATCAAAGAATCAGGAAAGTCAATACCAGAGAAAAGAGAATTCACCAAAATTAATTCAGAGGAGGTCTCAAAATAGTTCTTATGTTCCAGCCTAAAAGAAATCTATATTTTAAGCGGGCTCTAGGAGAGCTGTCTCCAAGAAAAAAGTTAGATATGTATTAACAGGAGTATTACAGATTTTCCAGAAATTTTGGTGTATATTAGTGATAGATACACAAAAGACTTTGTATTCTGCCACCCCCAAAAATAAACTGCAATGGAGGTGTGCAAGTGGTCAAAGTCATAATATTCAAATGTAATAAAATCATAGCTGCCTATTACAAGCTCAGCTTGAAAATGAACACTAACACATGGAGTACTTCTTAAAGAAAAAGAGTCCCTGTGTCATAAGAATGGAGCTTCACCTCTCCTGCTTAGAGTTGTAGCAATTCATCATCAGCTTTTTATAGTCTAATGCCATTTATCCTCCACCAATAAAACAAAATAATTAATAAAACCCTGTTACGGAAAATGCATTGATGAAATTATAGTGCCCCTCTTTCTTCCTAATCTCTAATTAAATTGTGTCATTCCTATGCTTAAAATTCCAGAATGGCTTCCTTAATTTTTAAGAACAATATGCAAGTCTTTGTTTAACATTCAAAAAATCTCTGAGATTTTTACTTCTCCTACTTTTCAAAGATCACTTTACTCAGCTCCCTGCCTCATACCCTCCTATCACCAATCATACAGTGAGCTACTCATGACATTTCACATCCCTGCACCTTTGCACCTGCCATTCATTCTGCTGGAAACATCATCACCAACTTGGCTTCTCTGTCTATATAATTCCCACCATTCCATTTTTCTTTTGGGTTTATACGTTTTTTCCCCCTTTTACTGTAGTTTTAGTGGGATTTTGGAGGGAGCAAAGATAAATGTAATTATTCAATGTTGTTAATCTTAACAGTTTAAAAATAGATCACCAAAGTAAAATAATACCGCTTTAATTAAACAGATCTAGGTTTAAGTACTGGATCAATCTTTTACTGATTGTTATAATAAACAGTTTAAATATTTTATTTAGCCACTCATCATAGATATTTTCCTGAATATTTAGTACCAAACAGCTCCTCTTGTGCCTTTGCAAATGTTAGCTAGCTCAATAAAGAACATTTAAAATTCAGTTTCCCAAATTCTAAGACTAGGTATCATTCAAGATTCCTTCCCTTCCTCTATGCCCATATGAAATCAAGAACTAAATTTCATTAATTCTACTATCTCTCCAGATATGTTTCTTTTTTCTATCTCAACTGCCTATCTTAATCCACTTTCTAACACTTCATATCTTCTCTAGAATATTATAGCAACCTGTGTCTGTATTTTTTGTCTTGTCTCCTGTTCCAATCATCACCTATAGTAAAGGTAGAGTAATAAAGGGGTTATATGTTTACTGTTACCCTAGTTCAGAGGAAATTTCAAGCTGTTTACCTCTAGCCCTCTACTAGACAGACTTTCCTTCCATTTTACCATCTGGCAAATTCTCCAGATATCTGCTTTCTGTATAGGCCATCTTTTTGGAAGTTCTTCACAAGTAATAAGATGATAGAGTTGAGGAGGAACAAAAGCTGTGAGGTAAATGTCACTTTGAATTGGTAGCCAATCAGGTGACCTCTACAGATTTTAATAGGATTGTTAATCACTGAGTCAGCTGCCTAGTACTTTATATACTTGCTACTTAAAGCAAGGTCCATGGACCACTCGCAATTTCACTTCCTGGTATCTTGGAAGAAATTCATATTCTCAGGCTTTATCTTAAGCTTACTCATTAGAATATGATACATATAAACATTAAAATTTGAGAATCTACTCTCTAAAAGAAAGCTTTCTACTAATTGACCACCTCAGCCCTCTTCAATTGTCATGGCTTCTTCCCCCATTCTTGGTCTAAATCTTATCTAGTTTCTAGATGTAGAAAAACTTGCTCTGCTAGCATATATTTACATCTTCCTGTCTGGATCATTTGAGTCCTAGTCTCTGTTTGTGCTTCCAGAATCTGTCAGTCATATTCAGTCAGGATGATCTGGTGATGGAAGTGGCCCTTGAGGGGAAGGGGGAAAAGTTCTGTGAGTGCTAAGGGGCAAAGAAACTCACAGGAAATAATATTTCAAATTTGTAAATAAATTCTGACACTTATATACATTAAAATTCAAATATAAGCATGCCAGTTCACATTGTAAAGAGCCTTCAGTAGTAATCTGATGCTCTTAGAATAGAGTACACTCTCTTCAAACTGGCTTGTAAGGCTATGTTGGACATTTATTTTTTATGGCCATTAACTCTGTTGATTTTCTCAGAGCAACCTCTTCCATCCCCAGTCTATATGCTTCATTACAAGCTGGTTCCATCTTTAATTAGGGTGGGCATGAAACTTAACCTGACCACAATCTGGACATAACCAGTGTGACCAGAAAGTGAGGGGTCCAGGCCCCAAGCCAAGTCAGTCAGATTTAGTGTAATCATAGGACTTTCACCTAAAAAAGGGGTTGGACCAGATGGCAAATATTTTAGGTTTTATGGGTCCACCATATACTGTTTCAATTACATGCACTTTTTATTTGTGTTGTTTACAACCTTTTAACAGGAAAAAAAATTCCTTAGCTTGCTAGTTGTCTTAGTTCAGGCTCCTCAGAATACCATAAACAACAGATATTTATTACTCAAATTCTGGAAGCGCCAAGTCCAAAATCAGTTTGCAAGCATGGTCGGGTTCTGGTGAAGGCCAATTCCATGTTGCAGACAGTGGTTTTCTTACTGTATTCTTGCTTAGGTTAGAAGGCAAGATAGCTCTCTAGGGCCTCTTTCATAAGCACTAATCTTGTTTGTGAGAGTTTCACCCTCATGACTAAGCACCTCCCAAAGGCCTCACCTTAGTACCAGTGCATTGGGGTTAAGATTTCAACGAATGAATTTTGGGGGTACACGAATGATCCGACCGTAAAATGTTCTGGAACTGATTTGACCCTCGGGCCATATTTTACCAACCACTGCTAATGGATCAAGACAAAGGATTGTCTTTTCTGCTGTATTAGAAACTGTGAGAGATCTTTCACCAAGAAAGAATAAATGGTTGGAAAAAAGAAATAGAGTGAAAGGACAGAGAAAGACAAGATCCTGGGGACATTGATGGAGCTCCATCAACTTGATTCCTGATTTTCGGTTGTAAAAACTCAAAAATTTTCTTTTTACTTGAGTTGTTCTGGGCTATCTTTTTGTTTCTGCTTGCAACTAGCAAGAGTTCTAACAGAAAGACCCTTGTTGTTTGTGTCCCCACTTAAATCACCAGCATCAGTTCTTATAATAACCCAACTTACACTCAAAGCTCCAGGCATGCATTCTCTTGCCTCTGATAAATTACAGAGGCGAGATTTTCCTTCATTCTACAGTGACCTCTCCTCCCATGTTTGCCAAGTTGAACTCCTAGAGAATTCAAAGAAGTCACTGCCTCTGAGAAGGCTTTGCTGCTCCCTGCCCTACATCTAACATTTTGCACTATTAATACTCTTTATACAATGTTTTTCCTACAGTTTGGTGGCCTATTTGTTGGATTGTCCCATTAATTTATAGCCACTGTTGCTTCTGCCTCTTCGTCCCCTTCTTCATTCCTTTATTCCTCTTCTTTATGTTCATAATAATAGAGGCTAATATTATATTATTATATAATATTACGTACTAGAATAAAATTTCAATGTATTAAGTAATTTAATTTTCAGGACAATCCTATGAAAAAAAAATTTAATAGACAAGAAAATTCAGGCATAGAGATTAAATAACTTACCTCCATTCACACAAATGCTTGGTAGAGAAGTTAGACTTTACTGAACTGATAAAGATACTCCAGTCACCAGTGTTTCCTGCTCTTTATTTTATTATAATTACTTACCACAAAGCCTGGAATAGAAAAGAGTAAAGTACTCAGTGTGTACCTCCTTATGAACCCAGAGTGTCCTGTATACATTTCTATTAGATCTACTTTTCAAACTGTATTATAATAAATAATGTATATATTTTCATCATTTTCAGAGTTTTTAGCTCTATAAGAACAGGCAGCCAGTCATATGAATCTTTAAATCTTACTATTTAGCCCCGTTCTTAAAAAATTTAGTGGCTATTCAAACAATATATTATTAAATATTCTGTTGTTACTATCCATTTGGTAACTTTTTAGTTCTGTTTACATTGAAAAACTTATTCAATGAAAAGCCAATGATAATCAGGATAAAGCACTGCTTTAAATCAGTGGAATGCATTTGGTAGATACAACACTTATTTTTCTACTAAAATTCTAAAACATTTTCCTTGCTTTGAACTTTAGATGCCGGAGAGAAAACACATATTCAAAGTGTTCATCACCCATAAGATAACATGTGTCATTCTTTTTTGTAATAATCACTCTCAACATTTATAGAGTGCTGAGGCAACTAAATCAAGGAGTTAGCAAACAGTTTCCAATCTCTGATAGAAACAAAATTAGTCGTCTCACTATTTAATATGATGCACAGTTTCAAAACAAAACACTAGGAAGATAAATTTAGTAGTGTATTAAAGTAAAACATAATGATTTCTATTTAAACTTTTCACATTGCAGGGAAGAGAGACACGATAAGACTACCTCCAAAAAATAAACATTAACTTAGATAATAAACCAGAATATAATAATAAAACAGGAATAGCCCACAGCCAGGTTTTTAAGAGCTTAGGACACATTTTAGGATACTGCTGAAATTGCGTTCAGGACTCGCCTAGATAACTAAGGATGCTCCTGAGTTCCCACTGCATTGTCATACTCCAGCATCTAGAATCCTCTAACTCTTTCCTCCACTGCTCTTTTACCTAATTGAGTCAGCTACCCTCTGGCCATGCTTCTACTCTTCCTATAACCTTGACTCTTCCCTCCTTATGGTTTCTACTTATCATAGCACCTGTTAAAACATACTTTTCAATAATCAAAAATTTAAAAGACTAGGATATGTTATATATTGTGTTCCTGGATGACTATTAAATGTTGGGAAGACATCAATTCCTAAAGAAATGTAATACATTTGCAATGAAAACATAATTTTTTTTTCTTTTAAATGTGTGCATGTGTTTATCCTAAAGAGTATCTAAAAGGATAAAGTAAGATAACAAAAATTAGTTGGAAAAATAATAAAAATAAAAAACACTATCATGAGTTATTAAAACATTTTAAAGTTACAAACCCAGTTATAAACCAGAGTGGTGTTATGGCAAAAAGATAAAACATAAAAAAAAATAAAAATAAAAAGAGGTTTATATACTCCCTAGAAGTAACTCTAGTATCAATAATAATAATAAAAAATAACATTGAATAAATGAAGTATTACAAATCAATAGAGAAATGATTCTTAGAAACAAATAATGTTGGAAAATGGGCTTTTTTTGATTATCAGGTAGTAAATATCTGTAGAAATGATACTTTTTGCTGCTGGAATCTGTGCTAGAAACAGACACAATGATTTAATTGTGATTTCTCATCAACGATACAAATGGAAGTATAACTTTATAATGTTTTAGAAAATGATTTTTCAATATGAATAAAGAGGTTCAGACTATTTATACCCAGTAATCAGAAATTCCCCTTAGAGGAAACCAGAAACATGTACAAATATGTATATACAAAATGCTCTATAATTTTTTAAAAATTAAAATTTTAAATGCCAGAAACCCTTATTGTTGCCAGCACTTGAATCCTTTTTGAAAATAAAATAGAATTAAGACAATAATTTGGGGCACATTTTAATTTTTAAAAAATTAAAAAATCCAAACATTTAAATATAAAAAATCTTTTACAAGAAGAATACAATACTTTATTAGGAGAAGAGGAGAGGCTTAACACTATAGTAATTTTGAAGATTATATAAAATGTTTATAGTAGATGTTCGATAAATGTTAGCTCTCCCACACACTCCTCTAGATTTTCCTCTAAAGTTGTATCTAATAAAAACATATGTGTGTGTGTATTATCCAAATGAGTCATGTTACATTTATCAAGCATCATAAATATGGATACCCAGTTATACTTAGGAGACCCTTGAGACTAAGAAAGATGGTGATTTGTCTGTGGTCTCAAAAGCACTAAGTTTAGGTAAATATCCAGTCACCTAGCTCTCAGTTTATTGCTACAGAACACTGATGAAATATCAATGCTGAAACTGAGGTAACTTGTAAATACCTGAATGCCAAAGTATATCTTCCCACGTTGTAACAATCACCTCCTTGTTTCTGGATTCTGTGAAGCATTCTGACTTGGATGTGCCCCAACTTATTGTCTTGGTTTTATTTGTTTTCAAAAAGGATTCAAATGCTGGCAACAATAAGGCTTTCTGGCATTTAAAATGCAAGAGTAGATTTTCTTGACCATCTAAATTGGGTACCTTGATAAGAAGCAGCCTCATGGTAATGGAGAAGAATTTATGCCAAAAAGATCTAGCATTTTTTGAAAAATAGAGGGTGGATTGTCAACAAAACTATAGTTAGTTTTGAGATTGAATAACCCTAGGAATGTATTTGCTGAATATTTTAAAAGGTCTTTTTGGACCATAAAAAATTTTTATAGCATCATCATCTCTGTATCTACCTACTCACCTTTGGAAAACAGAGATATGAAACTAAAATAGAATATGCTTCATTCTGCATGATTGTTCCGAGATGTGTGGGAGAGCCATGTGTGGTCTTTCTTGCATATCTTTGTGAAATATTATAGCTATCCTACCGGCCTGAGGAGTGGTGGGTGTTGTGCCATGTGGAGTTAGTAGTGTGCCGTGGGAAGAAAAGCGTAGGAGGCTGGTGTGATGTGTCCAGGAACACGCATCAGTTATGAGTTAAAGATGAGTCAAGTGTGTATGTAACAGGCAGCAAAATCTTTCCCTCAAGTGGCGAAAAATTTAATCTCAATATACCTTGAATTAGAAGATTTGAGACCACCCATTGAAAAATCCTGGAACTCCTCCCAATATTACCCGTAGAGTTAATTATAAAACAAAGGTAGCTATGGTAGCACAGGAGGAACAATTCTCAAAGATATGGAAACACTGCTCTTTCATCACTACCATGATATTGAAAGCAAACTTCCTAATTTGTCTCTAATATGAAAGCTTCCTAATTTGTACCTAGTTTAAGTTTGTGCTAGGCACAAAAAAAAGTAGTTTAAAATACAGAGTATATAGGCAGATGTTGAATTATTATAGTGTACCCCCAAAACTTATATAATAAATAACATGGTATATAGAATAAACTAAGAATTTAATATAGAATTATGTCCATCTTAAATATTTAAAATTTGTTCTCAAAAATATATGTCACATGATTATAAGAGTGATCAAAAATATACTTTTAATTATTTATTACTACTAATGATGTTGCTCTGAGAACATATTAATCAATGTATTATACATTGAGAGTCTTTTCATTGTTGCTAAGTATACAAATTGAATAATATATTCCTCCAGTTCCATACCCTACTCTATATTAAATGCATTATTAGTTATTTTATTTTTATTACTGTATTCAATGAACATCTCAATGCATATATCTTGCCCAAATTATTAAATGTTTAGTTTGCCATCTGATTCTACAACTAATCTGCAAATTTTTGAAAGGAGAGATAATATCATATTTTGTTTGTATGCTAATTTCAGTATAACATTTAGTAATGCAAAGCAGACACTCAATATTGATAAGCAAACATGCGATAATTGAGATATGTACTATAAATAACCATAAATATAAAGGAAAGGAAAAAGAAAGGCAAGAAATTGTCTAAATCATAGAAACCTGAGTCCTGATGGATGAATAATAGTTTGTAATACTAGTCTTGCAACTCGTTTGTCTTCCTGAAGCATTATTGCATTAATTTCTACACCAATCCTCAACACATCTTATACCTGTTTATGGAAAGAGGTATCTAGTAGTAGGCTTTACTGGCTCCTTGTAGAGTTGATTTCTGGAAGGCATTATGTAGCACTGAGTCGACATTAAAGAATAACATAAAAAGAAACCAAACTCACTTTTCAGCCATTGGCTTACCTCAAAGAGATGATTCAAAATAATAAAATAAAATAAAATAAAATAAAAATAAAATAAAATAAAATAAAATAAAATAAAATAAAATAAATAAAATAAAATAAAATAAAATAAAATAAAATAAAATAAAATAAAATAAAATGTTCTAAAACACTGATACTCTAAATAATTTTTACTTTATTCATTCATTTATGAATTTGACAAAATATATCATCTTTTTATTACTTTCAGAGGGCAGAGACTACGGGCCTAGGGATAACATACCTCATTCAGAACACTAAAGAGAATAAATTTCTCCCAGCTTTTAGTGGAAGTTTTTTAAAAATTATCAAAAATAATTTCAAAACAAAGATAAAACTATAAGAGAAATGTGTAAACATTACAAATGTTTTTGCCTTGTTGCAGTTACTTAATCTAACTTGCGGGGAGAGGTAAGGTGGATCTACAGATCCTGTTTAACTTATTAAGATAACAGTTAGTCTACTCTGCTTTCTCAAAAAGAAAAAAATTATAACTTTCAGTGTCAGAAAATCTTTTACCCATAAAAAAGACCTCCACAAGTTTTTCCCATAACTAGCCCTCATTTATAAGGACTCTTCAAAATGACAATTCAATGAGCACACCTATAAGAAAAATCTCAAAAGGACATATGCAAGAATTGCCTGTATATAACTACTGTCATCTCAAATTGTATAGTGAAACATTCAAATGAGATCATTTTGAAACCTGTATGCAATCAATACTTGTATAAGCCTAAGGTCAGGACCATTCACACTGATTTCTACCTTATGACTGACATCCATACAGACATTTCCAGGAAAATTTTATGAGTCGTGCCTAGAACTTTTTGTGCTGGATTACCTTTTGGCATTCAGCAAGAATCTCTTTCTTCCATGCTCTTCCCTGTATTGCAGGGTCTGAAAGCCTGAGAACTACATTCCCAGAATCTCGGGGTTAATTCTCATCAGTAACAGGCATTCATAGGAGATTTGGAAGGAAGAAAGAAAACAGATGAGTTTTCACAGATGTAAGACTTTTTTATTATTAAATTTATTGGGGTGACATTGGTAGACTTTGAAGAAGCTTCCTGTGAGTCACTCACCTCAGTTCTAAAGCTGTGATCATCACCAAGTATTGCACTTTTTAAAACAATCCATAAGCAATGATATGATTTCCTTCAAAAAAAAAAAATCCATTGTTTAAGAAAGATTTATTGAGTACATCCTAGGAGCCAGGTACTGGCAGGGCTCTATAGATATAAAATCAAATAAAAATTTCCCTGACCCAAGGAGCTTATTATAATTTTTATAACTATCTGACTACAACAAAAGACTCAAACCTACAGAGATTGATTTTCTCTCATTTACAGATGGGGAAAAGAGGCAGCGCTGGTTTTGCTTTCACTGAATACTGAATGCAGCAATTTGATCCTGTAAAGTTGCCAAGGCAATGCCAACTGTCTGTTACAGCATATGGGGGTAGACAGACACTCACATACATAGACAGTGATTTTGTAAGCCTGCTTTAAGATACCAAACTAAAAATAAAAAATTTCGTCAAGACTATATTTTATCACATTAAAATAGCCTAATTTGCCAGGCTGTGGAAAATAGATGCCGAACCACTTCTGGCAGCTTGAAATGTGTGATCTAAATATATTAGAAGATGAAATTTCTTTTACCTTATGCACTTCAGAGTCTCATCACTGAGTAGATTACAGTAGCATAAAGGAACAGAATAAGAATGTTTATCACACTTTACATTCCTACATGATTTAATAGACACCTATATCCTTATATCAGACTGAAGACATAATGAGGAAATGATGAAAAAAACATTTAAGCAAAGTATCTTTCTATATATAGTTTAAGCCATGATTTTAAAATTTAAAACGCTTATATCTTAAAGTACATTGGGCTGCATTCAGAATGTCAATTCTACGTTCAATTCAAATAGGAGACACAGAGTTGTTTTTAAAAGAGATGAACTGAGATAGAACTAAACTTTTGATGTCTTTTCATGAAAACCAGTGAAAAAGCCAAAGGAAACAGAATGATTTGCTTTATATTTTATATTTTAGTCTGCACATTTCTGTTAACAAATTTTCTTTTCCTTTTACTCTTATGACATTACTTAAGCATGAATATTATATATGGAATAATTCATCACTTTAACAAAGAGATTAGCAATAATGTATTCAGGAGCACTTGATGATAAAGAAAACTGGGGCTCAAAATAATTTCAGCCAATGTAAGTCACTGACCTTTTCAGAACATAAACTTTCTCTCTACTAATGGCTCTGAATTCTCTAAACTCTCATTTTAACAGAAAAAAAAAAAAACCTGCATTTTTTCTTAATCGTCTTGTTGAGAAAGACCAAACAATCACTTTTTAATTAAAAAGCAAAGCCATATATACTAGAAGTCTCAAATATGTCAAAATGAAAGTAAGGCATTTATAAGAAATTGTAGGGGAGGGAGGAGAAGAGGGGTAGGGTAAAGGAGGTCAAATATGTGGTGACAGAAAGAAATCAACTATGGGAGGTGAATACACAGTGTAAATATATATATGCCTTACTGTTAAAGTGTACAGCTGAAACTTATTGGATTTCATTAACCAATGTCACCATAAAATAAATAAATAAATATATATATATATATTTTTTTTTTTAAAGAAAGAAATTAGAGAATGTATCCAAGTAAGAACATTTAGCTTTAGGTTATTGTAAAAAACAAAACACAACAAAACAAAACAAAACAAAAACAAACTAATATTTTTGTGGTAGAAGAAGAGTGTTAGTATAAGATTACAGGGGAAACATAACCATCAAACATAGGGTATAAGAACAAATGGGATCCACATAATGGCCATGGGATGGTTCAGGAGTAATGCCAACACAGCCAATGCCACAGGTAGGTGCTTGGATATATTCGTTAAGGCAATGTCATGATGCTTTCAAAAAAGGCATCTGTCTTTAGTTTAATCCCCAAATAGAAAGTCACAATGCTTACTACTGTGCCTGTAATTAGGAATGAATTAATAAATGAATGAATGAGTGAATTAATAAATATAATCCTCTTGATCAATCCAAGAGCACATAAGATATAGAAAATAATAACCCACACAAATGCATAACAGCATTCTCCAATTAGAGAGACAAGTCATTCTTAAGTTAAAAATCACAGGTGCTTTGTAGGAAATATCACAGGGAATAAATGGGCATGGAAAACTTTTAATAAAAACTGAATATTTGAAACAAAATATTATCAGAGACAAAAAATACACTGAAACTGAAAATAAGAATTCTAAAATAATAGCATAGCCAATTCACAAAGAACCCTCAGAACTGCAGATTAATGCCCTGCTTCTCATCTGGTGTTCACCAAATGCCTGAAGATTTTTTTTTTTCAAAAAATATAAATGTATTAACCTGAAAGATGTACTTTGAAAAAAATTGCAGATGATTTATCAATAACTTTATCAGCAAAATGTCTTTAATTGAGAACTGGAAGCTCATATCACAATCAACAAACTATCTTTATGTTGTTGAATATTTGTATTCAAGCTAATACATCACAACATGTGTAATGTTCTCATTCCAGAGAAGATTCCATCGTATTTTTCTAATTCCATGTGATTTTGTAACTGCTTAAATTAAAATACTTTTTCAAGTATTGTTTTAGGAAGTTCTTATAGTACTCCAACTCTCTGACAATTTCAATTAAAATTTTCACATTTAAGTGGTCAAAATGAGGTAAGCATCACCTCTTAGAGAATTCTGTCTTTGTTTAAATCTGTCTAGTGTAATACATGTTACTAAAGAAAATGTTTTCCACTAGTCTTATAATGTAATTCTGCTTTTAGATACAATTTCATGCATTTATAACTAATTTGTGTAGACAATATAATAATTACAATATAGTTTAGACTGCCATAACAGAGAGATAAGAAAATAAAGAGAAGTTTATTCTCTTTTAAGTAGTAACCTAATACACAAGTGCGTACTCATATAGAGTCTGGTATCCAGGCTTCTGTTATATATTCCAGATTGCAAAAGTGGAAAACCTTCTCTGTATGGCAAGGTGGCTCACCACCAACTAGTGAAGAGAGAAAGAGAAAAATGACATTATGTCCTCACAATTTAAAGAAAAACCAGGAAGGTGCAACCAAAATTTCTACTCATATTCTATTTAACAAAGATTGGTCCCATGATTATATATGACTACACAGAGGCCAGAGATTTCTAGTCTTTATGTGAAAGCCATAGATCGCCAAAACTCAAGGTTTATATTCTAAGAAAGAGTAGGTAAGGATAGATATTGCAAGTGGTCTTTGTTTCAGTTTCCCCCCAAATAAATGCTGACTCAAGGTTATTGTAGATAGTGATCTCAGGAGGCAAAATCAGGAACTTTTCAAAAGTACCTTAATTCTGGTCCCCATACCCAACCAAAAGAATTAGAATCTTTGAGGTTAGTCTGTAGTAATTTTTTCCAAATATGTTCAAGATCTTCCAATGCTGCAGATCAAATTGAATAGAAAAACACACACACACACACACCACACACACACACACACACACACACCACACACACACTGTTAAAGTAACATCATATCTCATTATTAGAATTATATTGTAAAAACATCAGGATGTTATTTTGTGGCATAAAAGACTGTCTAAAGATGGGAATTTAGACTGCAAAATATCCTATGAAAATGTAAAACATAGGATAAAATAGCATAATAATAGTTTCTTAAAGGGTAAATCTTCAATTTTCTAATTATTTTCCTTGAGCTGTCTGCTATCATATAGATTGAATTAAATTATTCAAAAGAGTAACCTTCCTAGAGGGCTCTTAACATAAAAGAAGAGTTGCACCTTCAGACTAGATAGGTAATAGTTCTTAATGAGCAGTTTCAGAAGTAATAAATTCAATTATGACATACTGTTTCTTCTCCCCTTCATTGAGGAATACTTAAAATATTAAACAATCTAAAAATGAAAAATCAAAGTTATAGATGAAAATCTTAATGTTTAACTTGGAGATTTTTTCTTCTTTCAAAATCAATAATTATATTGAATTTTAAATACTAAAAACTGTATATAGTTTTTCATTTTAAAAATATTTTTATTATGTATTCATATAACAACTAAAATACTTGTCTTTTACATGTTTTCCAATTAACTATAATTCTTTATCTTGTATATAGCAATAAATTATTTTAGGACTAAAAGCAACCTTCAGGTTCACTTCTTATTTTCAATTGAGGAAAAAGTTAAGGATCAAAATAACTTTCTCAGGATTACATACGAGTTCTGTTAGGTAGCTAGTCAGACATAAATGAAAAGGGAACAAAGGAATAGGACCCAGCCTACAGACCATCCAAAGAATATCCCGATGGTAGTGGAATTCTGGGTATGAACATGCATACTAGGCAAAATTATAGAGCAGCCAGGAGTCAATCAAAGTGACCTCACTTGACCTAGGAACGCCTTTGGAACCACTCGTCACGGCCCAAATATAAACCAGACAACCCACTTTTGCACCCTTTTTTACCATTTTGGGCTCCCCTCCCTTTTGCCCTCTGGATTCCCCCCTGCTTTTGCCCTTCTGGGCTCCCATGTTTTACCCTTTTTGCCCTTCTGGGTTCTCTTTTTGGTGGTTTTCCTGGCCCTTTTACCCTTTTGTAGTTATTTTGGCCCCTTTGTGTTGGTTACAGCTCCAGGACCATGTGCCTCCTTGGGGCATACTTTGCCTTTCTAAAATATGCTTTTAATAACAGTTGTCTCAATGACCTGTGATTCTTCAGTGCCATTATTTGAGGAGGAACTGAGAGAAAATGCTAACTACACTTCTGCACAATTGTTGCCCTCTCCCTCCCCCTGCCGTTGGGGCAACACTGAACTCCAAATGGCTCCAACAGTGACAGTTCTAAACAAGGAATCTCAATATACTGTTGTTATTAGTAGTTTTGAGCGATATCGCAAGGAATTTGTTATTAATAACAGGAAAGAAACAAAATTCTGTTAATGATTTTTAGTTTTCTAGAGCAAAGAATTTCTGTTTATATCTACACTCATACATCTCTCTCACCTGAATGGCAACATACGATTTTGAGTAAATGCAAAAGCATCAAATTTATGACTAGCATGCCAATAATTGCGTGTGAGAATATGTCACATAAGTAATTTTGTTACTGTGTGCATTTTAACAAAACAAACACACAAAATTGTTGAAAACCTCTAATATGAATAATTCATTATAGATTCAATCTCAGAACCTGAAGTTTCTGCTCATGTACTCAGTAAATCTTTCTACTTTGACCAGTAATAATCTATACATTTTAGTGAAGCATCTTAAATGTACCCTTGTAACAGATTGCTAAAATGGAAGCTTCAGCTAAGAACGTAAGATGACAAGTGTCAAATATTAAAGTGAGATGTCAAACTAAATTTAAATCTCAAAGTAGGTTGGTGAAGAACCTGTTGGATGAATCTTAAACTTCTCACTGACATTACAAATATAAAAGCGTTTTCAAGAGCTATACAAAAGAAGTAGGGTTTTTTTAAAAGAACAAATTTTTTTGAAAAGAACTTTTTGGTTTATTATGAGTCAAAAAAACATAAAACCCCTTAATGATTTAGAAGACAATCTGTATGCTCAGACACTGAAGTACAAAGGCATCGGGAGAGGGGGCTGGACAACATTCTCAACTATATGATTTTCATGTAAATGTTCATCCACCCTGTCTGCTCACATCTGTGCCTTATGCTAATATGATTAGATCACCACTACCCACTCCGTGCTTCCAGAACTTCCATCTTTACATCTTTCTGTTTACTCTCTTCACACAATCTAGAATAATCATTGTGTTTCCATATTCTACTAAATTAAAGCCCAAGTAGATTAAAAGTAAACATCAAACAAACAAATAAATAAATAAATATTTTTTAAAGGCCTGGGCATTGTCCTTTAGCATAGATTTTGTCTATAAACTCATCAATAACTACAATCTTAATATAGTGTGATGGGCATTCTGCCATCAGAGTTTTCCCCACCTATCCCAAACAAAGCTTTGAACTTGATGCTGCATGTTGAATTACAGGTCTAAAGAAGGGTTTTGGCCCTTCACCAAGCTGAAATAAATTGGATCAGCTGGAAACTTATCCAGGAACAGAAGCAACCATGCACAAGTACCACAGTGTACCCCTATTAAATTCTTCCAGTTTAATTATGTTCTTTATTAAATAATAAAGACATTTTACTATATATTCCAGCTTTATGTAATATTTAATTTTGATATTCATGTCTTCTAGACTATTAATAATTTTTTTGCAGGAGGCTACAGATATTTATTGATTTTGAAGATATTTGAGAAATAGCCCTTGAGGAAAAGACTATTATGATGATAATATAATAATTATATTCAGAGACAACCCACTTCTTTGGCCAATGAAATGGGTTGTCTCTGAATATAATTTATTTATGTTTTTTATGGTGACATTGCTTAACAAAACCAATAAGTTTCATATATATAAATTTTAACAGTTAAGCATATATTTACACTGTGTGTTTACCTCCAATAGTTAGATTATTTCTGTTATCACATATTTGACCCCCTTTACCCTGTCTACTTCCCCTCTCTCCTGCCAAACCCTTAACCTCTGGTAACCACTAGTCTATAGTCCATGTCCATGAGTCTGTTTGTTTGTCCTGTCCATTTGTTGCATTTAGGTTTATATCCCACATATAAGTGATACCATGTGATTTTCGACTTTTTATGTCTGGGTTAATTCACTAAGCATGATTATCTCCAGGTCCATCTATGTCACAAATGGCAGTATTTCATCTCTTCTTATGGCTGAGTAATATCCATTGTATATATGTGCCACCACTTTCTTTAGCTAATCATCTATAGTAGGACATTTCAGTTACTTCCATGTCCTGGCCACTGTGAATAATGTTGCTATGAACATTGGTGTGCAAATATCTTTTCGGAATGGATTTTTTAGTCTTTGGGGAAATTCTCAGTAGAGGGATTGCCGGATTATATGGTAGATCAATTCTTAGTTTTTTTGAGAAACCTCCATACTGTTTTCCATAGTGGCTATACCAATTTTTCTCCTACCAGCAGTGTATGAGGGTTTCTTTTTTTCTGCATCCTCTCCAACATTTGCTATTATATGTCCTATTGATAAGAGCTATTCTAACAGGTGTAGATGGTATCTCATTGTGGATTCGATTTGCATTTTCCTAATAAATAGCGATGTTGAGCATCTTTTCATATGTTTGCTGGTCATTTTTATGTCTTCATAAGAGAAGTGTCTGTTCAGATCCTCTGCCCATTTTTTGATTGCATTGTTTAATTTTTGTTGTTGCTATTGAGTTGTATGAGTTCTTTGTTATTTTTGGATATTAGGCCCTTATCGAAGGCGTTGCTTGCAAATATATTTTCCATTCGGATGGTTGTCTCTTTGTCTTGTTGATGATTTCTTCTGCTGAACAAAAGTGTTTTTAGTTTGATGTAGTCTCATTCATTTATTTTTTCTTTTACTTCCCTTACTTTTGAGGTGAATTCATAAAATATTCTTTAAGGCCAAGGTCTTTGAGCTTAGTTCCTATGTTTTGTTTTATGCAATTTATTGATTCAGGTCTTATATTCGGGTGCTTAATGCACTTTGAATTAATTTTGTTGTGTGGTGATAGACAACTGTTCAGTTTATTCTTTTGCAGGTGGCTGTCCATGTTTTCTCAGCAGCATTTATTGAAGAGGCTTTGCATTCTCCTCTGTATATTTTTGGCTTTTTATCGAAAATTATTTGCCCATATAAATATGGATTTACTTCTGGACTCTCGATTCTGTTTCATTGGTCCATGTATCTGTTTTTCTGCCAATTCCATGCCATTTTCATTACTGTCACTTTGTAGTATAATTGAAATCGGGCAGAGTGATGCCTCCAGGTTCATTTTTTTTTCTTTTCTCAAGATGGTTTGGCAATTTGAGGTCTTTTGTGCTTCCATACAAATCTGATTTTTTTTCTATTTCTTTAAAAAATGCTGATGAGATTTCGATGGGAGTTTGCATTAAATCTGTATAATGCTTTAGATAATACAGTCATTTTAACTATGTTGATTCTTCCAATCCAAGCACACAGAATATCTTTCCATTTCTTTGTATCTTTTTGATTTCTTTTGATAGAATCTTATAGTTTTCATTATATAGGTCCTTAACATGTTTTCATTAGATTTATTCTTAGATATTTTGTTCTTTTGTTGTAATTGCAAAAGGAATTTTTTTTTCCATTTTCTTTTCTGACACTTCATTATTACAGTATAGGAATGCTATGGGTTTTTGAATATTGATTTTATATCCAGAAACTTTGCTATATTTGTTTATTGCTTGTAGTAGTGTTCTTGTGACTCTTTAGAGTTTTCTGTATAGAGAATTATGTCATCCACAAATAGTGACAGTTTGACTTCTTTGTTTCCTATTTGGATGCCTTTTATATCTTTTCTTGCCTGATTGATCCTCGCTAGAACCTTCAATGTTAGTTGAATAACAATGGAGATAATGGACAGCCTTGCCTTCTCCTGATCTTAGAGAGGTTTTTAGGTCTCACCATCAAGTATAATGTTGGCTGAAGGTTTGTCATATATGGCCTTTATTATGTTAAGGTACTTTCTTCTATACCAATTTTGTTAAGTGTCTTGTCATAAATGGATGCTGTATCTTGTCGAAAATTTTTTCTACATCTATTGATATGATCATATAATTCTTATTTTTTAATTTGTTTATGTGGTGTAGCACATTAATTACTTTTGCATATGTTGAACCTTCCCTGTGCCTCTGGGATGAAGCCTACTTGATTGTGTACATATTTCTTTTAATATGTTGCTGTATTAAGTTCGGTAGTATCTTATTTAGGATTTTACATCTGTGTTCATGATATGGTCTGTAGTTTTCTTTTTTGTGTGTTATCCTTACCAGGTTTTGGTATCAGGGTAATATTGTCCTCATAAAATGAGTTAGGAAGAATTGCCTTCACTTTGATTTTTTGGAAGAGTTTGAGGAGAATAGGTATTAAAACTTCTTTGAATGTTTGGTAGAATTCACTGGTGAAGCCATCTGGTCCTGGACATTTACTTTTTGGTAGGTTTTTGATGATTGTTTCAATTTCCATACTGCTGATCAGTCTATTTAGATTTTCCAGTTCTTAATTCATTCTAGGAAGATTGTATTTTTCTAAGTACTGATCCATTTCTTCCAGGTTATTAAATTTGGCTTTATGTAGTATTTTCATAGTATTCTTGTATGATCCTTTGTATTTCTGCAGTGTCTGTCATAAATTCTCCTTTCCTGATTTTCTTTATTTGTTTCCTTACTCTTTTTTCTTTAGTGAGTCTAGCCAAAAGTTTGTCAATTTTATTAACCTTCTCAAAGAAACAACTCTTTGTTGCATTTTTTTTTTTTTTTGTGGTTTGTTGTTGTTTTCAATTTCATTTATTTATGCTCTAGTTTTATTTCTTTCTAGCTGAATTTAGGCTTCATTTGTCCTTCCCTTTCTAGTTTTTTAAGATGAGGCGTTAGGTTGCTTTATTTGGGCTGGTTCTTGTTTTTGGAGATAGGACTGTAATTATATGAACTTTCCTCTTATGACCGCTTTTGCCATGTCCAAAACTTTTGATATATTGTACTATATCATTATCATTTGTTTACATGTATCTCTTGATCTCTTTTAATTTCTTCTCTGACCCAGTCATTCTTCAGTAGCATGTTGTTTAATCTCCATGTATTGTGGATTCTTTTTTTTTTTGCAGTTAATCTCTAGTTTCAAAGCATTATGATCAGAGAACGTAGTGGGTATGATTTCAACCCTCTTATATTTGTTGAGGCTATCTCAGTGTCCCTCTATTGTTCAATCTTGAGAAAGTTCTATGTACACTAGAGAACAATGTATAGGCAGCTGTTTGGGATGGAAAGCTCTGTAAATGTCAATAATGTACAGTTGGCCTAATGTGTCACTTAAGAATGTTATTTTCTTATTGATTTTTAGTTTGGATGATATGTGCATACCTGACAGTGGGGTACGTATGTCCCCTACTCTGATAGTGTTTTGGTCTGTTTCTCCTTTAGTTCTATTAGTAAGTGCTTTACATATTTCGGAGCTCCCTGGTTGGGAGCATAGATATTGATAAGTGTTATGTCTTCCTGGTGCATGATTCCCTTTATCTTTATGAAGTGTCCCTTTATATCTTTCTTTACCTTTTTTATTTTGAAGTCTATTTCATCCGATATTAGTATTGTTACTCCCACTTTTCTCTGAATGCCATTTGCTTGAAATATCATTTTCCACCCTTGCACTTTGAGTCTATATTGTCTTTGGAGCTGAGATGTGCGTCCTGGAGGCAGCATATGGGTGGGTTTTTTTTTTGATCCATTCTGCAACTCTGTGTCTTTTTATTGGTCAATTCAATCCATTTATATTTAGAGTGACTATTGAAAAAATGAGGTCTTCTTAGAGCCATTTTATCTTTGCTTTCTGGTAACTCGGTGTTTCCATTGCTTCCTTGTCCTTTTGTTTCTATTTTCTTTATTTTGATTGGCTTCTGTGGGGTTTCCCTCTGGTTCTTCTTATTTTATGTTTTAAACTTCTGTACTGAATTTGGTGTGTGGTTACTATTACGAATATGTAAAGGATAGTTATATATATATATAGTCGTCCGTTCCCCTTTGCGAATTTGGATCTTTGAATCCTCCTCTTTGCAATCATCATTGTCTCAATTTGTCCCTATGTATGCTGAACGTTCATTAATATCTTGTTATAGCATCCTCTTCTTATTATTAAAGCTTATAATGCCCTGTTCTTAGTAAGGGTTGAACTCCTATGCTTCTATTTGCCTGCTAGTTGCCTTATTACTAATTATGTTTTTCTGTTTATTTGTTTGTTTTTCTGTCATTTTGTTTCAGGTGAGCTGACCTCTTTCAGTATTTCCTGTAATTCAAGCCTCGTAGTGGAGAATTCCCTCAATTTTTGTATGACTGGAAGGCCTTTATTTCTCCTTTATATCTAAAGGAGAGCTTAGCTGTATACATTATTCTAGGCTGGCAGTTCCTTTCACTTAATAGTTTAAAATATTTGATTTCATTTCTGTCTGGCTTGAAAGGTCTGTGCTGAGAAGTCTGATGATAATCTAACATATATATATATATATATATATTTTCCTGTAATAAGTTACCATTTTTTTTCTCCCTGGCTGCCCTGAGAATTCTGTCTTGTTGTTGATTTTTGATAATTTTAATTCAAAGTGTCTTAGAGAAGGTGTATTTAGGTTGAGATAATTGGGTGTCCTGTTGACTTCTTGAATTTCAAGATCCAGCTCATTCCTTAGCTTTGGGAAATTTTCATCAACCATTTGTCTAAAAATGCTTTCTACTCCCTGCTCCTTTTTCCTCACCTTGATAATGTCGATAATTCTTATGTTTCCTCTCCTTATGGTATCAGCTAGTTCTTCATTTCTTTCGCTTTTTTTTATTCTTTGGTTTCTCTCTTCTTCTTTCTGATTTATTTCTAGATTTCTGTCTTTGATATGACTGATCCTTTCCTCCATTTGTTCGAATCTATTTCCCATGCTTGCTATTTCATTTTTCAACTCTTACAGTGTGTTCTTCATCTCCATAAGGTCTATTGGGTTCTTTTTGAGGGTTTCAATCTCCTTACTAAAGAACTCATTCTGCTCTTCAATTCCTGAAATTGTTTATATGACTCATTTCAGAACTCACTGAGTATTTTCAGAAGTACTATCATAAATTCTCTGTCATTTAAGTTGCATATTCTATGTCTATAAGTTTATTTTCTGGAGATTTTTCTATTTTTTTTTTCTGAGATGTCTTGTCACCTTGGTTGCCCATGGTGTTTAATGGACTATTTATCCGCCTGGGCATTAATGGAAGTGTATTCAGTTTGTTTTTTTTTTTTCCCAGAAAGATGATTTATTATATAAAGGTTTCCCTTTAGCCTGTTGCAAAGAAAGCACTTTTCTTTTGGTTTCCAGTAGGTAGCACCTAAGTCTCTTGGATCCCTGTTTTATGAAGCATTAGCAATGCCTTTTTTTCCCTTATAGATATTTAATTATGCTTACTACCCTCAGTCTCAGTCTCTGTCAGTTTTAGTGACCGTTTCAGTAGCATTCGCTCAGATTCCCTGGGCTCCATGGTGATTGATCTCAGAGGTTACAGGGGGAGGGACCCTCTGGGTTGGGAGTTGGGGTCTGTGCCTCAGATTCTGTTTTGCAACCACAGCTGGTAAAAATCAACTTTTGTTTCTCTGCTGACCACTTCTCTGCTTTCTGTCTTTATGACTTAGCCCTGCCGCCAGCCGCATGGAGCTCACAGCACCCCTATGCAGGGCTGTTCAGGGAACTCTCCACATCTTCTCCTCTCTCCCTACTCCTAAGGGAGCTCCAATGTCTGCAAGAGGCAACTTCTTTATTTCTCCCAATCCACTGGCTAACACCTGGGGCTCTTACGCACAGATCCCATGCTCAGACGTGCTGGTATGAAGTTTGGGTGTTTTCACTGAGTTTTAGATGTTCAGCTTATTGTTGTTTCAAGGGGAGAGAACTGGAGATGTCTCTCACTCTGCCATGTTTCTCTAAGCTTTTTAATGATTATTTTGAACAGGACAGGGCTGCGAGTATAGTTTTGTGGCACAATGTTAAATATTTTAAGAATTCCTTCTAAGTTGGCCTTGATATATCAATCATACCCTCCAGGGAAAGCTTTTCAATTACCACATGTCACTGATTCTAAGACCTATGTGTTTTCACATTTTAACATGTCTAAAACCAAGTAGTGTCTCATAATTACAGTTGGTAGGGCGTGGTCAATGGTATAGATTCATTGCCAGCCCTTATACTAACATCAAAATGAGCAACACAAAAACTTATGGAATTGGTGCCAGAAATTTCTGGAGACAAGAGTGGAGGGCTATTTGATAACTACTGCATCACCAGTTCTCTTGATGTCACAGAGGACAATATTGTGTGGGAAAACATAGACACTGATGACTGAGCTAAATGTAATTCAGAAAAGCTGAACGTGAAGACATTTTAGAAATAACTAAACAATTAATGTCACTTAAATGTTTGTTTTAATAGAAACAGAGTGATATATAAAAAAATCTATGTCAAAAATTATGCTAAATTAGCTTTTTAAAGTAAATTTAACATATATAAAGAAAAAGAAGTATTGTTGTATTAATTAAAATGTTTTTTCCTTTTTTGTGTTATAGAATGAGGAAATATATAATTAATAATATCTTAGATCTTAGATTCCTAATAGATTTACAATATATAACATATTTTAAAATATAGTATATTTATGAACATAAGGAACTAGAAAAAGAAGAACAAACTAAGTCCAAAGTTATTAGAAGGCAGGTAATAATAAGATTAGAGCTGAAATAAACAAAGATATAGAATACAATAAAATATAATAAAACTGAGTTATCTTAGATTATCAAATTTTTAAAAAGCCGTAGTTAGACTAAGAAAAAAAGAGAGAATGTTCAAATTATAAATTTAGAAATGAAGGAGGAAACATCACAACTGATGCTACAGAAATGAAAAGAAATATGAAAATATAATGACAATTGCCTGCTTACAAGTTGGGTAACCTAGAAGAAATAGAAAATTCCTAGAAATTTACCACCTACCAAGATTGAATCATGAAAAAAAATAGGAAATCTTAAAAGACCAATAACAAATAAGAAAATTGAATCAGTAACAAAAACTATCCAACAAAGAAAAGCCCAGGACCTAATTGCTTAACTGGAGAGTTCTAACAAATATTTAAATAATTAACTGCAATTCTTCTATGCAACAATTCCAAAAAACTGAAGAGAAGGGGACACTTCTAAACAAGGCTAGTATTACCCTAACACAAAATCCAGACAAAGACACTATAAGAAAAGAAAATTATAGGCCAATATCCATGATTAACTTAAATGCACATATTGCCAACAAAACATTAGCAAACTGAATTCAATAACACATTAAAAGTTTCATACACATGGGATTTATTTTCGGAATGCATGAATGGTTCTACAATAAAAATCAATAAATGTGATACATGACATTAATAGAATAAGGATAACAATCATATGCTCACCTCAGTAGATGTAGAAAAAGTATTTGACAAAATTGAACATTCTTTTATAATAAAAATTTCAACAAGAAATAGATTAGTTCAATATAATCAAGGCCATATATGACAAGTCACAGCCAACATCATATACAACATTGCAAAGCTGAAAACTTTTCTTCTAAGATTAGGAGCAAGACAAGGATGCCCACTTTAAGCACTTCTCAACATACTACTGGGAATTGCTAGCTATAGCAAGTCGGTAAGAAAAAGAAATGAAAGACATTTAGATTTTAAAGGGAAGTAAAATTATGTGTTTGCAGATGACATGGTTTTATATGTAGAAAACCCTAAAGTTCCACACATACACACAAAACAACCTATTAGAGCTAATAAACATATTTAGCAAGGTGTCATGTGACAAAATTAACATAAAAAGATCAGATGTATGTCTGTACACTAATAACTAACAATCTATAAATGAAATTAAGAAAATATACTCACAAGTATCAAAAATAATAAAATACTTAGGCCTTAACTTAAGCAAGGAGACAAAAGACTTACACACTAAAAACCACAAAACATTGGTGAAAGAAATCAAAGATACAAATAAATAAAAGGACATCCTGTGTCTATGAACTGGAAGACTTAATACTGTTAAGAGTATTCATACTCAAATTCAGTAAAATTTTTACCCTCCCGACAACATTTTTCATAATATTTTTAAATTCTAAAGCTCATATGTAATCACGAAGGACCCAAATAGCCAAAGCAATCTTGAGAAAAAAAAGCTAGAGCCATCAGGCTTCCTGACTTCAAAACATGTTGCAAAGCTACAATAATCAAAACAGTATAATCCTGGCATAAAGACAGACATATAAACTAATGGAACAGAGTAGAGAACTTGGCAATAAATCTATCCATATATGGTCAAATGATTTTTGACAAGAGTGACAACAACAACACAATGGGAAAGGATAATCTCTTCAAAAAATGGTGCTGGAAAAACTGGATATCCACACAAGAGAATGAAGTTGGACACATCTCATACCATACACAAAAATCAACTCAAAATTGATTAAGAACTTAAATGTAAGACCTAAACTATAATATTTTTAGAAGAAAGCAGAGAAAAATTCATGATATTGATTTTGACAATTATTTCTTGGATGTGATACCAAGAACACAAGCGACAGTAATAAAAAAAAAAAAATAGAGAAATGGGACTATGTCAAATGTAAGAGCTGCTACACAGCAAAGGAAAAACAAACAAACAATAGAATGAACAGCAACTATGGAATAGGAACAAATATTTGAAAACCTTATATTAATAAAGGGCTAATATCTAAAAAAATATGAACTCCTACAATTGTATGCAAAAAAAGAAAAAAAAGAAAAGAAAAGAATAACATCAAGATCCTGATTTTAAAATGTGCAAAAGACTTGAATTTCTCCAAAGAGACTTATAAGTGGCTAAAGGACATGAAAAGATGCTGAACATCACTAATCATAGGAAAATGAAAATCAAAATTGTAATCAGATGTC
Source organism: Eonycteris spelaea (assembly GCA_003508835.1). Classification (NCBI taxonomy): domain Eukaryota; kingdom Metazoa; phylum Chordata; class Mammalia; order Chiroptera; family Pteropodidae; genus Eonycteris; species Eonycteris spelaea. The sequence goes on along the minus strand of PUFA01000271.1, from coordinate 1,826,295 downwards.
ACCTCACACATCAGGATGACTATCATTAAGAGAGAGATAGAGAGTGAGAGAAAGAAGGGAGGGAGAAAGGAAGGAAAGAAGGAAGGAAGGAAGGAAATAGCAAATGTTGGTGAAAATGTAGATAAATTAAAATATTTATGTAGTTGGTGGGAATATAAAATGATATGGCTATTATGAAACACAGTATAGAAATTCCACAAAAAATTAAAAATAAAACTACCATATGATCCAAAAAATCCCACTTCTGAGTATTTAAACTAAAGAACTGAAAATCAATTCTCCATGAAATATTCGCATTCACTTTTCATTGCAGCACTATTCATAATGTCTGAGAGGAGAAAAAAATCTAAATTCCCATCAATGGATCGATAAAAAATGTAATATATATACATATATAATGTAATATATGTGTAATATATATGGATATATACATATATAAATACATATATATGTGTGTGTGTATATATATACGTATATATATGTATATATATATAGTCATAGACTATTTTTCAGCCTTTAAAAAAGAAGGAAATTTTGTCATAGCCTATACAGCATGGATAAACCTTGACAGAACAAGGCAGTCACTAATGGACAAATACTGCATGATTCCACTTATATAAAATATCTAAAATAATCAAACTCATAGAAACAGAAAATAGAATGGTGCTTGCCAGGTACTAGGGATGGAAGTGTGTGGAAATTGGGAGTTCCTATTCACTAAGTATAGAATTTTAGTCAAGCTAGATGAAAAAGTTACATGAATATACTATTGCTGATTAATAAATGTTGATAATTGCTGAAAATTATAAAGTCTCAAAAGATGTCAATAAAACAAATAATCGAGCCAAGAACCAGTAATTGTTTCTTATTTAAACCAATAGTAAAATTCCCCAGTGAGGTAGTTGTTTGAAAGTTTCATGATGGTATCTTCGTAGCCCACTGCTCATTATTAATTTTTGTTGATCCAACTGGTAAAAGACCTGTTACTATTATTATTTCCTCACATACTAACATTCATTTAAAATTGTTTTCTCACACCTAACATCAGTTACCTTAATGATACCTAATAAACCAAATATATTAATACCATACAACTGTATAGCATTAACTGAGATTATACATACATGCTAAAACATGAATGATATTAAATTCTAGTACAGATTTCCCCTATTAGCTTTGTGACCTCAGGCAAAATACTTAACCTTCTCTGAGCTCACTTCTCTCACTGGAAGAATGAAGATGAAAACCTGAGTGCCTTCTAGGACTAATGTTTCTCCCTAAGTAACCTGAATGCAACTGGTCTTCTTGCTTCTGGCTTGTGGCACATTTCTACATACCTTCACATTCAACTAATAAAAGTCTCATACTCCAAATGCACTGAAATGTATTTTTATTCAAGGGTCTTAGGATGGACAAGAGGTGATACATCACATGACACAAAGCAATAGGTTCTAGAATTTCTCTTTGTTACTTTCTGTGTTCAAATATCTCCTCTCTCTGACCCTATTTTTTTTTTTTTTTATTTCCAAAGATCTTTTCTCCAAAACCCCTTTCGGTGTTCCAGCACTGGGTTTTACTGTTATACCCTTTCTCCATACCCCTCCACTCCGTGTTGTGTAGATCAGTTTAGCTTTTAGATATTAATCAATTCTTTTTACCCATTACTCCCAATAGCCCAAAGTAGGCAAACATTTATAACTTAATTCTTTTCCTTCTATATGCATGAAATTTTCAAATGCTGCCCCAAATTCTCCGTGTCCCAATTCTGATCCAACCATGCATAACATTGAACATAATCCCAAGGAATATCCTTGTAAAAAGATTCACAGTTTTGGCAGTATCAATAGTAGCCTTACTGCCAGACATAAGATGTGTAATTAAAATAGATGACACTGTTTTTTCTCTTAGGCAAAAATGCTGGTTGTTGAGAGCACAGATCTTGGCTGAGAAACAGGAAATAATAAGTGAGTTAGGGTTTTAATTTCTTCTGTTTCCAGGAGATTCCTCAATTGTGTTTTGGGCTCAAAATAAGATACACTCTTCTTAACCAAATTGCTTTTAGAAATAAGTTGCGAAATTTCTTACCAAAAATTGCATTGAACAAATTACCAATACTTTGAAAACAATCTTCCTATTATTTGACTTCTTTTATTTTTATCTACTTATGTATTTATCAGAAAATAAACCGTTTAGTTATTATTACATGTACTTAGAGATACAATTTCTAAAAGAGTAATACCAATGATATGGAAAAAAACTGAACTGATTAGAATCATATATCATGTATCACAGAGTAAGACACTAAAATGATACAAAGATTTATCTGAAGCTTAGGTTGAATGGCTAGTACTTCACATTTCACCCTCACTGGCTAATCTGGTTAAAAAAAACCATCCTAGGTATAATACAGGTTTCAGAGACTTATCACATTTCTAGGCATTATTATTAGTTTTAGTTGAATCTGCAAATTTACCAAAAGTACTTCACAATTATTATTGACTGGAATAGTTAGAACATACTTTCAATCAACTCGGTTATTCAATAGTTTGTCCTTTCACAAATTGAGGAGTCATTTATAAACTTTTCTAAATTGAATACTATTTTTTCTCTATGCCTAGAATTTCAGATTTCCAAAACTCATGCTTTCCTTCTATAGTGTGACATGTGCACATGTGTGCATGCGCACACACACACACACACACACACACACACCACAGATCGAGAGAGAGAGAGAGTGAGAGAGAGAGAGAGAGAGAGAGAGAGAGAGACAAAGTTCCTATTTCCTCTTAGTCTCTGGAAGCATATCTCTTTAACTCTTAATTCTTCTAATTTGTTGGATTTCTTAATAGAGGTATCTATTAACAACCAAAAGAAAAATGCCACATAGCTATACCTGCATGCCAGTTCTGATGCCCAATACTACCCTGGCTCCATTTACTTGAAATCATTCTACCCACAGCTCATAATTAAAGTGTAGCCCTAAATTTCCATAGCACGTACAACTTGCCTGAGCTCTCTCTTAGACAAACCAGAAACAGATACTTAATTCAAGTTCAACGATAATCAATAAGTTTTCCAGAACACATGAGATTGCCTGTGATAGCAAGCTAAGCTTAATTAAGTTAATTTTCTCTGGCATGTCAGCTTGGAGAGAACTGAGAAATTGTTGGAGAACAATTACTTACAGGTGATCAAGAAAGTATAATCAGGGTTTAGAGGCAGGAAAGCTGAATCTAGAAATAAGCATCACAGAGAACCAAATATATGAGGACAGAGAAAAAATAAAATATCAACAAGTTGAGTGAAGGAAAGAGGATAAAAATTGAGTCAAAAGCAAAAAACAAAAGAATAGAAATAAGGAGAATAAATGAATTCATGATTAGAGAAAAAATAGAAGCTAGCTAGTTAATGACTAAATTGAAGATACATGCTCTTTTCTATTTGAATTACCACAATAGTATCTTATCTGTAGCCCAGTTGTTATGCTCGCCCTTTAGGATCCATCAATTCTCCATACAACAGTCAGTGTAGACTTCTAAGTCAGGCATCCTGTCATATGACACCCTTTCTCAGAATCCTCCAAGAACTTCCCATTATATTAAGAATAAAACCTAAGGTCTCACATGAGCTACCCAGTTGCTACTGCTTCAACAAAACTTGTACCACTTGCTCCTGCTCACTTAGCAACTGCTTGAAATGTTTTGTCTCTAGATCTTTTCTTTATTGAGAACTCTTATCCAATGCCAGCTCTTTTGAAAGGATGTTCCTGAACACCTACTCTAAAGCATCCTCAGTATCCCTCAAATCCTCTACTCTTCACTAACTCATCACCTGGTTTTATTTTCTTTTTAGCACTTGTCACTAGCTGCAGTTCTATCTGTTTACTGGTTAAGATCTGCTGTCTTTCCCCGCCATAAGAATGTAGACAGAGACCTTGCTTGTATCTCCAATGCTTAAAACATAGTATTTAAGAAATATTTAAGAAAAAAATATTTAAGAAAAAAAAATAATGAAAAGATGAAAAGAGAGGAAAAAAGAAAGAAGAAAGGGATGAAAAAAGAGAATGAAGGAAAGTATGAGGAAGGAGGAATGAAGCTTCTGAAGAAATTCCCAGTGCTAGTTTGCAGTCTCTCTTATTTCAGTTGCTGCTTTTCCTCAGAGAGTTCTTGAATTTTCTACAATTCTACAGTTCCTGTTTTGTCTGTGACCAGATAGGTCATATTTTTCTGGTTGTCTGATGTACATAAAGCCTTATAATAAATACTCACTTACATGAAGTACCTTGTATAAATTTCAATTCCTTCTTAGTACAAGAAGAAAAATCCTTATAAGCATAGCAGTAATGACAAAGAAAAACCGACAATTTAAGAATAAAAGAGCTGTACCTAGTTCTTCGCTAATCAAAAAGAAAAAGTTCAAATAATTATACATTTTTTTAATTTTTATTATCCTGTCATATAAATTATTTCACCTAGTTAAGTTACTCCTTAAAATAAAAATATGTTCATGTCTTAATTTTTAGAAAATATAGAAAAGCACAAAGAAAAAGTAAAAACCTACCATAATCTTACCACCCAGTCATGATCACTGATGTTTTTGCATGCATTTTAAATAAAAGTGAAATTATAATATACACAATTATTTATAACATGCTACTTCACTCATTAACATATCAATAATATTCCACATCTTTAAATATTCTTCCATATACTTGTTTTTCATGTCTGCAGTTGATTTTATATAATATAAATCATTTTACATAGTTTACCATTATGTTTTACCTTTAGATTAGTTGAAATTTTCACAAATATAAACATCGTTGAGATAAACTTTTATAAAATTAAGTTTTTATATTTATTCATGATTTTCCCTTAGGATAAATTCAAGGAGTTATTTTTGCCATGTATTATTTTGTCTTCTGAATCACAAACAACTGTAAAATACTAAAAGTTTAACAATCAAATTAAATTGAATTACATTTATTTTAAAAGAACTAAAGTAGGTAGGGATATTTGTACACATCATGAAATAGCCACATTTTTTTCCTACAATATTTTAAAACGGTGCAGATATAATGATGAGTTTTGATAGTAGAAGAGAAGGATACTGTCTCAAAATATGCACAAAGGTAATGTTAGCAGGAACTAGATGAGCATTTTAAAACTATTTGGGCTTTTTAAAAACTTACTGTAAGGAAAGAAATATAAAGTTGCATTGCCAATCAATAACAGATTAGCAATTTATTTTTAAATAATAGATGCCTTTAAGGTTTGTCCATAAACATATAGTACAAACTTTAATTAAAAACAAAAACAAAAACCTCTGCACATTTCTATTGATTTAAGATCAGAGTTTATGTGTCTTTAATTTAAGCGAGACAACCAGGGGAAAGGAAGAGGAGACTAGATGGAGAAAGAAACTTTCTTTTCCATACATTTTTCAAAGAAGCCCTGGGTTTAAAATCCACTAGATGAAGAACTACTTTACACGCTGAAGAGGATAGGCCCTCCTTAATCAGAGATGACACAAAATCAAGACTTTTCAGGCAATACCTGAAGTAAAGAGTAAGTATTCTGACAATGTCAGTGTCTGCAAACATCTCCTAGTGCCACCACGTAAAAAATCATCACCATCAGCAGTATCTAATGCTTATTCAGCTAGTCACGGACCTAAATGACCCTTACTCAGATTTCTGCTGCAAGATTTATAGAGGTAAGAAAATTGAAATTCAGCTAAAAAAGAAAAGTCACTAAAAAAGGAAAGAATCAAAATCAGATGTGTGATCACCAATAATCGATGGTATCTAAATTGTCAAATAGCAGGCAGTAGGTAGTGATCTATGTATTGTTTTGGGTCTTGTTATGTTTTATGAAAAGCATTCTTTAGATATGTAGATACAGTATTTATATAGTTAAGCCAAGTGGCATGCTGAAATCAGTGTGACAGCTGATATTGACTATCTCTTCTAAACTCTGCTTCTTTAGTGATATCAGTTGGTAGCTGAAAACTGGCCATGGAAGGTGTATTTAAATGAAAATTTTTCTTTTTCTTTTTGTCATAATGTCAGTTGTTAATTTACCAACACACTGCTAGAAACTTGACTGTATTTTTGTGAATTATATATTCAGATATACACTCTTATGATGGATAAAATAAAGTATAAAATAATAAAATAACTAAGGGCAGGTCACACTGGTTAATGATGTTACAATTAGGCCCAGAAAGCAAATTTCCAGTACAGACCTTCAATGTGAGCAAACAGGCACTTGATTTTCATTTAGCTACATCATGTGCT
>PUFA01000269.1:0-35000 GCA_003508835.1 Eonycteris spelaea | reverse complement strand
ACACGGTCTCTGATGTATCAGCTTATCAGTAAGTCCTCATTGAACAAATGAATGAACTAAATTAGAAAATTTTTCAAGATAAGAATTTTGGCTTAAGAACTTCCTATTTCCTTTGTGGCACTCCAAGGGATGCAGGGCATCCAAAATCAAATCCAAAAATATTCATTAAAAACCACCTAGGAACTCCTGAAGAAGAGCTCTTATTCCTGCTGAGGGCCTGGGAACACTCAGAAGAAGGGCCTCCCGTTGGAGAGCAGAACCAAAGACTGTGTTCTCCACCAGGTCACATTAAGACAAGGATGCCCAAGCAAAGTAGCTGGCATGGCAAGAGCCACAAAGAACCAGAAAGGCAGTGCACAGCATCAAGTCTGAAGGCTCAGCCAAATAAACAGTCAGGCAAATGGGTAATAAGGCTAGAATCTTAACGAGCTAAGAGCAGTGCAGAGGGCTGGCATAGGCCAGTGGCTCAGAACCAAGACATGAGCACCTAGCAGAGATGAACCTGCCACAGTGAGTGGGGACTATTGTGCAGCACAGAGCAGGCTTACAGCCTGAAGAAACTGTACAGGGAAGATTTGCAGAGCAGTGTCCTGGGTTAGTGTGACAGGGACAGAGAATGTGCTGTTTCCAGAAGAAGGACATCACTCCTGTCACTGAGATTCAGACCTCCAGGACTGAACCTCTCTGTGTTCACTCACATGATCCTCATTAAGTATGAAATGGATGAAGAAACTTCTCTAGCTTCTTAGTAGCTCACTTGTGCTGTTTGTACATTATGATCCAGAAAAGCTGCAACTCTGCCAAGGAAGTAATAAATATTAATGATAAAAAAGCTTTGATATTTCCTTCCTTTGTGAATTTGGTGGTAATCTTTATGTGAAATTTGTTTTTACACATCACTTAAATATGGATAGAACCTGAAGAAGTGCACACAGAGAGGTGCCATCTCTCAGATTGTTCTGAGGAAAACAGAAAGCTGGCCAGGAAGACAACAGATGTGAGATTTTTCGGACAGGAAAGTTGCCTGAGAAAGTCTTATCTATCCTGGTGAGTGTTCAAGGCCACAACTGAAAGTCCTTCTATCACAGGTTGAGGGTTGGATGAGAAGGAGGAGGACTTGAGGCCAACAGTGCTCAGAAGGCAGCATGTGAAGATTCCAGTCAAGGCAGTATAAAAGGTAGATACTGTGCTCACCTCCTCTCATGACCACATCAAAATTATAATGAAACTACAGAAAAACCATCACTGAAAGTTTCCTAAAGTCTGGCTGAAAAAAGTCCTACAACTGGGGACTTACATAAGAAGTCACCTCGAGACTGGTAGGGGAACAGAGATATAAAATGGATTGGTCCTAAAACCACATGTGGCAGTTGAGAATTGGGAAGGGTATCTTGGCTGCATAGTCCCCTCCCAGAGGAGCAATGGGTCCCAACTCCACACTAGGGTCCCTAGTCCAGAGTTTCAGTGCTGGGAAGAGAAGTCTTCACAACCTCCGACTGTGAAAACCAGAGGAGATTGTGGTTAAGTGAGACAGAAGATTGCAAGAGTCACAGATGTTCCTCTTAAAGGGCCTGCTCCTGGACTTCTCAGTCATGGACTCACTCTGAGCTCCAGTGCTGGGGTGGCTGTTTGAAGAGAACCAAGGACACACAGGGAGATGCTGAGTTGTCTGGCTTCAGGGCAAGGATTGAAGAGGCAGTTTTCACCCAGACAGAAGTGCTGGCAGAGGATGTCATTCCTTTTTTGAGACTTCTCCCAATCCAGCCAGCATATGTAGCTGGCCATCATATATGAGTTCCATCAACCAGTTAACATAGGGTGCTCCCTATGACCCCAATCCTCCTAAATTCCACCCAGGTGATTCCCTGTGATCCCACCTCTTCCAAATTCCATGCCCACCCAAACTGCCTCCAGTGTTTTCTCCATACAAATTGCCTGCCATGGCTCATGCTGAGAACTTTCCTAAAGTCTCTCAAGGCTCACAAAACCCATGGAAGTAGCATCTGACATTAGTGTGCCCGTACCGCTTGCTGAGCAGCTCCAAGCTCGGCACTGGCTATAGCCAGCCTCAGTTCTCACCCTGGCCTCTTCTGGCATCTATAAACCCAGCATGGGTGTCAGCCATCTACAGATTTCTTGGTGACTTTTACCTGGTAGCTCTGGAAGTGCACAGGCTGTGATTAAAGGTGACCTGCAGCTGGGCCCCACCCAGGAGGCCCTCAGGCCAGCACACTCAGTGGCCTGCTTCCACTGGCTCCAGAGCTGGAGTACCACCCAGGGCTGCATCTAAGGAGGACACACCAGAAAGGCAGACTGGGTAGGCACCAGAGCCCTGCTAAAGTGAATCCTGCTCTATAGGGTTAATGTTCACTGGCCAGTCCTCATAACCAATTAGCGCAAGGGTCAATCCTCCCACCACAGGAAAAAAGCAAACAAGGCTCAATTACAACAGGAGGGCACACATGACCTCACAAGGGACACACTTTGAGCACCTGACTCAAGTGACCACAGAAGACTGGGCCACTGAGCCCCACAGACAAGTACTACATAAAGCCACTGTACTAAGACTGGGAGACTTCAGTAATAAGAAAAAAGAATGCAAAGAAGTGAGGATAGTTTAAGGGACCTCTAGACAAAGTCAGGCATAACATTCGCATCATGGGGTACCAGAAGGAGAAGAGAGAGAGCAAGAAATTGAAAACCTGTTTGAAGAAATAATTTCTTCTCTAACCTAGTGAAGGAAATAGACATATAACCCCAGGAAGCTCAGGAGTCCCAAGCAAGATGAACTCAAAGAGCCTATACCAAGACACATCAAAAAATGCCAAAGCTTAAAGACAAGGAAGAATCTTAAAGCAGCAAGAGAAAGACAATTACTACAAGGGAGCTCCCATAAGACTTCAGCTGATTCCTCAACAGATTTGCAGGCCAAAAGAGATTTGCACAAGATATTCAAAGTGATCAAAAGCAAGGATCTACAACCAGGGTTACTCTACCCAGCAAAGCTATTACTTAGCATCAAAGGGCAGATAAAGAGCTTTCAGATAAGAAAAAGCTAAAGGAGTTAATCACCACCAAGCCAGTATTACAGGAGATGTTGAAGAGACAGCCTCAAGAAGAAGAAAAAAAGAAAAAGATTGAAAATATGAATAATGAAATGGAAGTAACTACATGTCTATCAAGAATTACTTTAAATGTAAATGCAGTACATGCTCCAATCAGATATAGAGTGGCTGAATGTATAAGAAAACAAGACCCTTCGTATGCTGCCTGCAAGAGCCTCACTTCAGATCAAAAGACACACAGACTGAAAGTAAAGGGATGGGAAAAAGATATTTCATGAAAATGAAATGAAAAAAAAATTAAAAACCTGGAGTAGCAATACTTATCCCAGACTAAATAGAGTTTAAAACAAGGCTTAACAAGAGAAAAGGAGGTCCCAGTAATCCTACTTCTGGATATTTATCTGAAGAAACCCAAAATACTACTTTGAAGGGACCTGTGCATCCATATGTTCATCGCAGCATTATTTAAAATAAAATAGCCAAGAGATGGAAGCAACCTGGGGGTCCAACAATGGATCAATGGTTAAAGAGCAGGTGCTATATTTATATATCTATATATAGTTATATGTACACACAATTGAATATTACTCAGCCATACAAATAAATAAGTAAAAGAAGGAAATCTTTACATCTGCAACATGGATTGAACCACTCTAGGGTATTTTGCTGAGTGGAGTGAGTCAGACAGACAAAGACAAATGCTATATGTTTTAACTTACATGAAATCTAAAGTAAAAACAAACAAACAAAGGTATAACATAGGAAATAAGTCTATAATATTGTAATAAATTATATGGTATAGATTTATTGAGATGATCACTTTGTAAGTTATATAAATGTCTAATCACTATCTTGCACCTCTGAAACTGATGTAATATTGTATGCAAATATAAATGAAAAATAAAAAATGTTTAAAAATTTTGCACTTCATTTTATGCTGTCTCTCTGAACACTTGTTTTGTAACTTGATGTCTCTTTTCTCTCATATCCTTTAACTCCATGACTGGAAAATTTCCTCAACGTAATTTTCTAGACATTCTAATTAAACTTTTGGGGATTTTTTTTTCTTTAGCCAACAACTTGTTCTTATCCTCTCTTCCTTTTTAAATAGCATCCAATTATTTTTAAAATTAATATAATATTTTATTAACTTTTAGAATAAAAATTGGAATTTGCATTTTCTTCTGTCCCCTAAACCAGTTGCAATGGTGGGTAGAGTTTTTTGTTTCTGGGGAGGAAGGTGATCTGTATATCACTGTGCCTGTTCCTAACAGAATTTGATTCAAGTGAATGGAGAGAGCCATTCATTATCTCCTCCCACCCACCCCAGTCCCTGCTCTATTGCTAAAATCAGGTGGACTTCATCTGTGGCTTCAACAAACACGACAGAAGTCTCAGCCCCTGTCAGTTGTCCATATCTTTGTTTTTCCCAGAGATTCAATCAGACTGAACGTTGCCTGCCTCCCATTAGTTCCCTGGTTTTGTTCACTTATTCAGCCTTTCTACTCCGCTAGCTCTGAACTTCCTCCTCTCCAGAATCTGAGTCATAGCTCCCATCACTCTGACTATGTGTTATACACTTCATTCTTCTTCTTTCATCTTCTAGATATATGTTGGTATCTTTTCCCTATGGATACCACCTTCTCATGGTCCCATATTTTAGTATAGATTTATTCCTGTTTGTGCTTCTGTTGTCATTTTAGGTCTTAGAGAGAACATACCACTGTGTGTACTTAGTCAACAATCTGGAGTACAAAGTTTCACTGTGAGATAAATTGCTAGCTGAATTGTAAAAATATGAGGGAGATGGAGGTCACTGATGGGGTATGAAACAGTGAGAGTAGAAAAGTGGCATGAAACCTGGACACTGAAGGATGACTAGTACTATGAAGGGCGAAGTACATTGAAATGGGGTGGATTGGGGGTCCCATGTTGTAGGAAGCGACACCCGAGGGAGGAATTTGGACGCTCAGACAACTTTGTTAGGGAAGAGAATTTATTGCTGGTGGAGCATGGGGCATTCAACAGACCAAAACACGATCTCCCTTGGTTAGATTTATTACAGCTTATATATACCTCTGCAGTGTCCATGCAAGGGGTGCGTGATTCCTTTGTCTGAGGTTCTACCTGTGCCTCATGACTCAGGATGGGAGGGGGAGCTTCAGGTGGGGAGCTATAAAGGGAGGAATTTCCAGACCACTGGTCTTACAAGTCTTTGTCTTGAGACCTTGGTGTTATCAGTGCTATTATAGGATTCTTGAACAGAGAGATGGACATTGAACCTATAAATCGGAAGCAACACTTATTAATGCCAGCACCTGCTCTGCAGATTCCTATCCAAAGGCTGAGCCCCAATTATAAACAAAACAAGCAGTTTTACAGTCTTGTTATTCCTACACATCTACAGAGATAGCAAGTCATGAATCAACAGATGTGAGCTGGAGAGTCCTTGAGGTGGGCAAGGGAGCTTTGGGAAAACATGTTAGCTGGAGAGTCCTGGACAAGGGAGAGAGGGCAGTCAGGAATGGGCTTTAACTGGCTGAGTTGGTCATTTCTGCAAGCCCTTTCCTCTGTATCCTTTCAGATGCCTCCTCTCCTCTCTCACCCAGGAGCTTTGTATATGATGGTGGGACACCAGCATAGCTAACAGAACAGGAGAGCATGAGCAGCAATGAATTTTTCCCACACATACCATTCTCTCTATTGAGTACTCTGCGATTCTGATTTAGCATCTTCCTGATGGGCACAGCCCCCAGTCTGTAGCAGGGTCCTCAATGGCTGTGTTCCAGTGCAATCTGCTCCTTGAAGTGCTCCTTGCACTGCAGCTCCCTCACCCTGCAAATGCCCTGTAAGCAGAAATGGTAAAGCATGCTCTAAACACTGAGAGGAAATCCAATGATACTTTGTGATAACACATCTGGTGTTATCAGTAGCTCTGCACCTGCAATGGAAACACAGTGGGAAGTGGTTTGCAAATGTGTAAAGTCTTGTTAAAGGATGCTTTGTGCAAAAGAAACAGAGAGTAACTTCTCCGGAAATGCTGCTATTGCAATAACAACTATTATTGATTACCTAAATCTTTCAGACACTTTATGGCCTGTAATTATCACAACGCCATGGTAGGCATTGCTATTATCTTTTCAGATACCAGATGCCTGAGTCCAAAGAAATTTTAAAAAGCAGAAGATCATGCAGTAGTAATGGGCAGAGGCAGGATCTGAGCTCATATCTGCCTGACTCCTTTTCATTGTCCGTCTTGATATTCCATACCACTACCCACTCACACCAGCATTTCTCTGAATCTTGCTTGCCTGTACTTACTTTCCCTATGGCATTAAGGGTCCTGCTACTGGGAGTAGTTGAGGAAATCAGGGCCCAGCTAATTGATCTAATGCTGTGGCAACCAGGAACAGCTAGGTCCAGAAGAACCTTGCAGCTGCAAACAGGATCTCCTTCAGTGTCATGGAAGGACCTGGAGAGAGTGACCCCTGGGAGCTACCTTTGGATCCTTGGTGAGCCCCAATGCGGCTTGTGGCTTGTGGCTTTATCCTCATCCTTTAGCACAGAGAAAGGAGGCACTAAGTATGCTGCTATGTAAGCTGCAAAGAGCAAGAGAAGCTGTATTGAATTGACTGAGGATACACACCACTCACCATTCTCAATTAAGTTAAATCTTACTTCTTAAAGGAAACACACACAGACACAATAGATATATATCTCCATTATATTGAACTTCCCGACTATGTTATAATTAATTCATTAGTGTAATTAATGTTTATTGAGCATGTACTATGGGCCAGATGCTGTTCTAGGCACTAAGGAAATAACAGAAGACAACAACAACAACAAAAATCCCTGCCCTTGTGGAAACTATAACCAATTGAACAATTAGACAGGACTATCAAATGCCATAAGAAAAGGAATATATAAATAATTATATTAAAATGTTAATGTCAAGAGATATCATAAACAAAGGCAAATACTAAACGACAGACTGAGTAAACACAAATTTTAACCCATATACCAATGATTTATATGTAATATATACTTGCTAGCTGATTTTTAGATTGTGGCACATATGAAGTGGATCACATGAATTCAGCACCTTGGGGTGAGTGAATGGGGCTGCATGAGGAATGAGCAAAAAGACCTGGGGTGATAATACCTCAGGCCCCAGCAGCCTGCTTGAGGACCAAAATTATACACATTTTGGCATGCTATGATCCAGATGTACATCATTTGGTAAGCTCTGTATAATGTACCCAAAGTTCTGACTGAAAAAATAATACTCCAATAGAATAATGAGAACATAAGATAGATGATTTCCAAAAAAAAAGAAAAAGAAAAAGTCAAGTATTAAAAGTTGTATAAAAGGATGTTCAACCTTACAATAGCAAGAGAAATGCAAATATAGGCACGTTTTCTATTACCAAAGAACATCAGTGCTGCTAATATTGGGGAAATGAGTATGCTTGATTTTCCTGGTGGAAATGTCAGTTTATTATTTCTGGAAAACAATTTGGTATGTATTGAAAAAAAAATTATGCTTATTGCATACAAAGACATTAGATGTAATGCCAAAAGACCAGAAAGAACCAAAATACCCATTGATGAAAGATTGGTAAATAACAATGCATCCAATTACTAGAGTCCTGTGCAGTTGTAAAGTCTCGAAGTGTCACCATTATAGTGAAACAAAAAACGTCAGAACATGATATCAAAAGAAAGCAAACTTTGGACCCCGCTGGATGTCTAACTGTGGAGCAGTCTACATGTACGTGACTGCTTGTGAAGTCCTGGAACTCAGGAGGACTGCACAGAGACTGAATACTTAGTGTATTCTGTCCCATCATGCTGAGAACTCCATGAGAACAGGCCTGCTCCTTAGTGAATGTCTTCAGAGTGAATGGACTCACCCCAAGGATGGGGACAGTTCTAGGGAAGTTAGATCCAACCCAGAGCTATTTTTGAAAACTGGTTTCACAAGTCATCATGGCCACACAGACATCTGATATGTGCACACACAGCAAAACAAAGATCCTGTATTCCAAACCATCCAGGGAAGCAGGAGAGGAGAGACTACCTGGTGCATGCCATATGGGTCAGCCCTTTTCTGCTCTGCACAGCCCCTCAGCACCCCTCAGGCTTACATCTGGGGGGAGGTGAGGCCTTTAATAGGGGCAACAAGGAAGGTTTTTTATACTTCCTTTTTTTTCTTGTGCTTTTATCCACACTTTTGAATGTAGTTAACAACTTTGGATCCTACTTTTTAACTTAATATTATAATGTACATGATTTTTATGTTATTACAAACTTCATAAATAAAATGTGCTATATAGTTAGGTGCTTACACTGCTTTTATTATTTTTCTTTTAACAAAAAAACTGCAATGAACATCTTTGAACAAAAAAACTTTTTGTTTTATAAACTTTTCTCAGGGTGGATTGTAAGAGGCTGATTTAATGCAGTATAGGGCAGGTATTTTTAGGTCTCTCTAACCATAATTGATTAACATATCATACTAGAAACCTGAAACCATATTTAAAGTCAGCACTATGCATGTTTTGAAAATATAACCAGAATTTGTGACATTTCTATAGTCTAATCTGAAGACTGTGCCCCAGGTAAGAGGCATAGAAAGAAGAAGGTCAGGTAGGCCAGGGAGGAGGCATGCTCTCTGGAGCCGCTCACTCCCTCACTGGCTGTTGGAACAGTCCTGTGCAGCAGACAGATTCACACCCAGTGGAGGACAATGAGCAGGGACACTAAATGGAGTGGGGAGGCTGTTGAGGATGGGCTGGAATTGGAAGGGATGAGAGAGATTGTTTCAAGGTTTGTCAGGTGAGCAAGGAGGAAAACATGATAGAAGGGGAGAAGGGAGAAGAGAATAGTGACCAGAAAAAGAAAACAGAGACCTAGATATGGGTCTCCATGTGAGCCGGGTTCTCACCAGAGCTCTGGAATCACACAGGTTTATGGCTGACATGGTTTTGAGGCCTATCTGGCTTGTGGCTTCTCAGGGTGCTAGAGAAAGGAAAGTTGTTCTGCTCCCACAAATCACGTGGAAGGGGATGTGAAATTTGTGAGTCAATAAAAATAGGAATAAAATAAAAATCATTAAGTCCTCAGGCTTCAAAACTGACTCAGTCCATGTTCCCAACTCAAGTAAGTATGCACTCTGTGGATTGAACTGATATACTTAAAACAGAGTACTAATATTGGGAGATCGTTGGGGAAGTCAGACTTTGGCATAGTGTCACCCGGATGAAGTTTGGACTTTGGGACTTTCATGCTTACCATAGAAGCACATCCTGAAACTTGTCCCACTCCCTTGTTTCTATGCTAACATTTACCTCAGAGTTTCATCACCTGGACCTAACCAATCCCCTTTTGAACTTGCCATTACACCATGTTAAGTAGCCAATAGGAAAAGTTTATTATGTTTCAGCTTTTGGTTTTTGCCTTTATAAGCATCATCTTCCCTAGAGAACATTTCAGGTTTTCCTGAATTGTTTTCTGGATTCAAATCCTTTAGACCTCAAATACACTTTTAAACTATTGTACAGCCTCAGACTTAATTGGTTGACATTGGGAAATGCCAGAGTGACCCTTTTCTGGGTTGGTATTTACACCGGATTCTAATCCTTCCTAAACTTCTGGGGGGGGGGGGATACAACTCCATGAGGGTTAAGACGTGACCTCTGTCCTGGAAGAGCTTGCAGCCTAGGGAGGAAGGGGATCCTAGGAACACAAGGGTCCTGCTGCTGTAACAGAACCTGGTAGGGGGCCCCTGGGAAGTCTACATTCTATTCTGCCAAAAAGAACTGATTCACAAAGCAAAATATCTGTGTGTCATTGTCTTCAGCATGAGTACTTCTCATTTAGTACTCTAAATATCCATGGAGCAGAGGCTCCATCAGGCCCTGTCAAAGAGTAAAACATACTCGGAGCACAAAGATAGCTATTTTAGGCCTTGTCCCTCTTCTCATGAAGCTTGCATTTGGAGGTTCAGGACACAAAGATAAATCCAGTGTGAGATGTGCAGTATTAAGGGAGATTCAGGGATTGGTTCTTATTTCACTTGTGTGGCTGGGGCTGGGTTGGGGGGCTGTTGAAAGGAGGGGTCAGGAATGGCTACTCAAATAGAGAAGTACACACTGAGTTGTGGGAATACAGTTGGATTTTGAGACCTAACGTAGTCCCTATTTTCACAAAGAAGAAAGAGGGAAATGTTTTTCTGCTTTGTTTTGGTCTGGCTTGGACTGAACTGACACATTTGAGTCCAGTAACTTTGATGAGACACATTTTGGACCCTCATAAAACCCCACAATTCTCATGGTCAAAGAGTCCATCAGTTCACACTTTTCTTACTTAAATTCTTTCTTATTTTAAGCAATATATGCCTAGTGCATACATTTCCCACAGATGGGTAGCAAATTTGGCCTTCTTTTAAGTAACATATTTATCCTTATGAGTTCGACAATCACATAGCACTTTTCACATGAATTATCTTCTTTGATCCTGACTTCTTTTTTTGTCTTTCTCCTGAGAGCAATGAAAAATATAGAAAAATTTTTTTTAATTCTCCAATTGATAATTGGACAATTTAGCAGCTACTTAAGATACTTTCTTAATCTTTTTCAGCCAACAAATGTCAAACAAGAACTTCTGACCCAGAATAAATCTTTAACAGATATAATTGATACTGTAAAGTAGCAGATTTATACATTTACAGTATATTTTGAAACCTAATTGATTTATAAAATCACATGAATGGATTGCCAAAGAAATCAATTCCTATAATTGTTGGGACAGGGGTATAGTTTTCTGAGAACAGCCTGTAGAAGACCATGAATCTTCCCTAGAGGAAGAGAGAAACAAATAAGACACAGATTCTAGATCCAACTCTGTCACTCTGTGGTCCAGAAACTCAACATGGTGCCCTGCTGTTTTGTCTGTAGGTCCGGACACAGGCATCATTACCCGGAGCTTGGTATACATTGTAAAGCAGTTTTACAGTGTTCTAATTGCTTTCACACACTGGTTTTATTTTTCACAGTGGTCCTGTGAAGTAACTAGATCATGATCTAGTATTTCTAATAATAAGAAAAGGAATACGAAGCCCAGAGAAGTACTGAGGCATGCTCAATGTTGCATGACCCAAGCAGGATCTCCATCCATTGCTGCCATCTGGAGCTCTGGAGACACCTGGCAATGTTCTGGAGGGACTTACACTTGGAAGATTCCTGAGCTGGCAGCTCAACCTTAAAGTGCAGACCCTCCCTAGACAGGGCCAAAGGGCATTCAGGCAAGACTGGAAGGTAAGACAGCAAGTGAGAATTTAAAAAATAATGTCCACAATCACCAAAAGTTGCATTTCCTCAGATGAGAAATTTGCTTCTAATGGGGGAGGGTTTCTTAGTCAAAATCAAAGTCAGATAAAATTTCAAAAAATAAAAATCATTTAATTTAGCCAACAACTTTGGATTTTTCTACTGTCTTTGCAATAAGAGCATTATTAAGATATAATTCACATACCATACAATGATTCATTTAAAATATATAATTTAATAGCTTTTAGTATATTCAGAGTTGTGCAAACATCTCTGTTGTGCAAACACCCGCAATCAAATTTAGAATATTTTTATCACCCCAAAACAATATTTGTAACCATTATCAATCACATGTATTTCCTCTCAAACTTTCTCCTTCCTACCAGTCCTAGGCAATTACTAATCTAAATTCTGTCTTTATAGATTTTCATATTATAGACATTTCATATAAATGAAATTATACAATGTGTTGCCTTTTGTACCTGGCCTTTTTTCTTAGTAAAATATTTTCAACATTTATCTATGTCTCAGCATGCATTAGTACTTCATGCTTTTTTATTGTCAAACAATATTAAACTGTATGGCTAGATAACATTTTATTTATCCACTCAACAGTTTTTGATTTTAGTTAATGTGAATAATGCTGCTATAAACATCCGTGTATCTGTTCCTATGTGGATGAATGTTTTCATTTCTTTTGGCTAATGTTTAGTGGTAGATCTGCTGGGCCAAATAATAACTCTTTAATTTTTAAAGAACTGCCAAACTGTCTTTCCTGAGCCACCACAACATTTATATTCCTACCAGCAAGGCCTCAGGGTTCCAATCTGTTCACATTTTTGCCAACATATGTTATTTATTTATTTATTTTTTGATTATAACCATCCTAGTGGGTATTAAGTGGTATCTCACTGTGGTTTTGATTTCCATTTTCCTGATTGCTAATGGTATTGAGCATCTTTTCATGTACTTATTGGATATTCATATTTCTTCTTTGGATAAATGATTATTCAAATCCTTTGTTCATTTTAAAATGAGGTTATCCATTATTCTATTATTAAGTTGTAAGAATTTTTGTATAGACTATAGTATTTGAAAATATTATATATAGTATTTGCAAATATTTTCCCCATTCTATGTCATTTTTTCAGTTACATGGTGGTATCCTCTAAAGCACAAGGTTTTTAAATTTTTATAAAACCTAATTTTCTTTTTATCTTTTATCATTTGAGATTATGATGTCAAATCTAAGAAGGACTTGCCTAACTTAAGGTCATAAAGACCATGTTTTAGTCTATGATCCATTTGGAGTCAATTTTGAATTATGGTGTGAAGAAAGAGCTCAATTTCATCATTTTACCTGTAGAAAGCCAATTGTACTGGGACATTTTATTGAAAAGACAATTCTTTCCCCAGTGAATTGTTTTGGTACTGTTGTTGAAAATTAGTTGACTGTAAATGTGAGAGTTTATCTCTGAACTCTCAATTTTTATTCCATTGAGCTATATGTCTATTCTAATGGCAGTACCATATTGTTTTATTATAAATTCATATTTAGTTTAAAATTGGGAAGTTTGAGATCTCTTATTTTGTTCTTCTTTAGACTGGTTTTGCTAGTCTGAGTCCCTTGCATTTTCATATGAATTTTAGGATTAATTTATCCATTTCTGCAAAGAAGTAAGCTAGGATTTTGATTGCACTGCATATGTAGATCAATTTGAAGAATATTGATATTTAACAATATTAAATCTTCCAATCTGTGAACATAGGATGTCTTTCCATGCATTTAGGCCTTTTTAAATTTCTTTCAACAATGTTTTGTACTTTTAAATGTGCAAGTCATGCACTTCTTTTATTCAATTTATTTCTAAATATTTTAATTTTTGAAGCTGTTGTACACAAATTTTTCCTTATTTAATTTTAAAATTATCCATTATAGTGTATAGAAATATAATTGATTTATGTATGTTGATTTTGTACCCTTAATTCTTGTTGAATTTATTAGTTCTAATAGATTTTTAGTGAATACCTTAGGATTTTTTTATGTACATGATTATGTCATCTACAAACATAGTTTTACTTTCTCCTTTCAAATCTAGATTCCATATATATGACTAATTACCCTGACTAGACCTTCCAGTACAATACCACATAGAAGTAGAAAAAGCAAACATATTTGTCTTGTTGCTAATCTTTGGGTGAAAGAATTCAATCTTTCACCATTAAGTATAATGTTAGTTGTGTGTTTTTCAAATATGCCCTCTTCTATTCCTAATTAGTTGAGTGTTTTTATCATAAAGCGGTCTTTGATTTTGTAAAATGGTTTTTCTGTATCTATTAGGATGATGCTGTGATATTTGTCCTTTATTCTATTGAGTAGATATGTTACTTTAATTGATTTTTGGATGTTAAACCAGTTCTGCATTCTTAGGATAAATCTCACTTGGTCATGGTATATAATCCTTTTCATATGTTGCTGGATTCAGTTTGCTGTAGTCTAATGAGGATTTTTCTATCTATATTTATAATTTGTAGGTTTATTTTCTTATAAGGTCCCTTTCTGGCTTTCTATTAGAGTAATATTATTCTCCAAAAATGAGTTGCAAAGTGTTCTTTCCTTGTTTGTTTTTTGGAAGAGTTTGTGAGAATTAGTATTAATTATTAAATATTTGTTAGAATTCACCAGTGAATCATTCTGGGCCTGATTTTTTTTCCTGGTATTTTTAAAATTGTTAATATAATCTGTTTTATCATTAAATTTGTCCAAATTTTCTATTTCTTCTTGTCAATTTTTGTATGTCTTTCTAGGAATTGTCCATTTAATATAAATTATTTAATATAAATTATTAATATAAATATTTAATATAAATTATCTGTACTATTTGTTAGTACTGTTTTGTTTTCTAATTTCTAAATTATAAACACTTACTCTTATTAAACATTTCACTATTAGTTCTAATACTTTCTGCATGGTTCATGGAAGAGCATACATTTCCTGTAGTAAGATAAACCTAGGGCCAATGTCTACCTCTCCTCCTCACTAGTTCTCAGGAATGACCTTTAGCTTATATGGACATTAGTTTCCTTATTGACACAATTAAAGTAGTGAGAATAAATGGATGACAAATTAAAGGAAAGAGTTTTGGAAGAATTTCAACAATCCTCAGTGTGGTAGGCTGCATTTTTCAAAGGACTTATAATTTACTTTCTCCATATACTTTTATAGAATCTTCAGCTCCTTCATCAAGAGGTGGAATCTTTTCTCCTCCTCTTGAATATAGATGGGCTTGTGACTCATTTGTTACTAACAGAATGTGGTAGAATTGATGCTATATGACTTTTGAGGCTTCTGCATTATTAGCTAGAATATTAGCATTTGTAGTACTGAGCTTCCATGTAAGAAATAATACTATTACTTTTAAGCCACCATGATGTGAGAAAACAGAGGACACACAGAAAAGCCTAATGAGGTGTTTCAACCCACAACCCCAGTTGAGGTCCCAATCAACACACAACATCAATTGCCAGATGTCTTGCTAAAGATGCCTCCAAGTAATTCAAGCCCCCATCTGTTGAGCAATTCAAGCTAAAACCTCAGATATTGTTGTACAAAGACAACATATTCTCTCTATGTTCTATCTGAATCCTAAACCCACAGATCCATGAGCATAACAAAATTGTTTAAAAAGGTGATCAGTTTGTGAAATAAAGTAGGATCAATCAATCCCTGAATGATCACTTCAAATGATTGCATTGTTGTAGTGATTAAAGTACCAAATGTGAAGGTTAGAAAAATTCAAAAATTATGGAAAATTAAAAAAATATATATGAGATGATGGTTCTGGTCTTTTGTTTCCCTCTTTGTGCATAAAGCCATCCCTGATGTGGTTCTTGCTTGCCCTTTCCCTCTCTCACCTCCATATTTACAAACCAGCTTCACCCACACAGAAATTTTGGAATTTCCCAAATGAAGAAGGCTGGTTCTCACTTGGGGCCTCAGGTTCCTGAGTGCCTCTTGTCTGACGTACTTTTCTCCTTCCAATCTCCCCTGTTGGTTCCTCCTCACAGTCCTGATCTATGAAGATCTGTCACCTTCAGGGCTCAGTGCATGGAGCTCTTTTTTTTTTTTTCTACATTTACTACCCACGTGGCTTCAGCTTGTATCAGGGCTTAAAATATCATATAAATGCCAATAACCCACAAAAATTTAAAAGACAGAGGCTGGTGGAAAAGAGTTAAAATTTTGAAGATAATTTTTAATGAGGAGACTCTTCGCAGAGATGTGGGAGTTAGAGGAACCAAAACAGGACGCTGCAGCACCGTAATGGCCAACATTATCCCTGAGTCTGGAGGGGCACAAGAGACAGAGGCTGATGGTCGGCGCTGATCTATGTAGAATGGCTCCTGACAGGTGTGTGATTAGAGCGAGATGCAGGGAGGGGGTGAGTAAAGAAATATCCTGATCTCTCTCCTCCCTCTCTTTGATTGTGGGCTGTTTTATCCACCACAGAATCCAACCAGAAACCAGAGGCTCTGTGTTATGTCTCCTGTTCATCTCCTATTCATCCCATTGGTGAAGGATGGATCCTCTGCTCTAACTAGCATGAGGTGATCGAACACATGACACCTGGCACTGGACAGATGAGATGTATAGCAGTTTATTATTGACATATATTCACAACCCCACATGGGGATTGTGCTGGAAAATAGAATAAACAAAGAGGGCCTGTGGGAGACAAATTTTGTTGTAATAATAGGGTGAGGTGTCCCCTGATTCTCTTGGGAGAACTGATTGCCTTGTTTGAATAGTTCTGTGGGCTGGCAAGGAAACTAAAGTCAATTAGGTTGAGGACTGGGTGGAACACAGCTGGTCTGGCTGGTAGAGGGACTATCTGAGAGGGTAGCCTATTCTGTTGGATGAGGGGCCTAGTTGATGAGAGCAGGGGAATTCACAGTTAGGCCTTTGGGGTTACACGAGGCTCAGAGCTGTCAAGGTCATAAGCTTTCTCCTTTCTGGATTTTGGGTCTGTATATTGTTTGCTCAATCATCATCTCTTGACTTAGTTGGTCTTGTGTAGTATATATCTTTAAATACTTTCTACAGATGCTGCCTGGAAAGCCTCTCCATCCCTACATAGTAAAACAAATGGAAACCTCTACACCAGTCCCTCAGGGAGTCACCAGACAGGGTGAAATGCACAATCACAGTTTTGAGAACAAGTTCTGCTTGTCCCTTTGACATCAGCAAGCCACATTAGGAATGTGGGTCACCATACCCACTGTTAGTGCTGAGCTGAGGAATAGAGGATGATAGGCTAGTAAGCAAAAATGCTGCAGCACTTTATTACCTAATGTTAATGGCCTTTTTCTTCATTAAGTTGGTTGCTGTAAGCTTTAGACTAGATTCCAGAATTCCAAAAAAGTTAATTCTCTGTTTTTGCCAGCATAATGTTGCTTCAGTGGAGGGATCAATTCCTGAAGCACCACACTCCATTTTTGTGATATCGCTCCCATTCTCTTTTTAAAATTTGTCAGGTGGATTCTTTTACTCTGGAAAACCTTCTCCAACTCTCCTGATGGCTAATTAAATTTTTAAAAAATACTACCGATGTCTGTTAATAGGCTTCACACTGATCATATTCTATTATAATTTATTTAGATTGGTAGTTTCTTGAGAACAGGGGTGACATTTCACAAAGGCACCTGGCACTTAAGGAAGAGACTGCTTCCTGGAACAATGCCTAGCGTATAATAGTTGCTCAATATTTAATTTCTTAATTGAATTAATATTAAATCTTATTTCATAGACAAGCATATACACAAAGAGGTTTTAAAATAAAATGATTAAATTAAAAATAACAGTGCTCAAGACACATTGGTGATGTTACAATGAAGACTACTTTGTTTATTTGCTGAGAGAAAATAACTTTATGGTATTTCAGTCTCTTTGGTGTTATAAGCTATTTTGAGAGATTCATTTTACCTTCATATAAGGAGGCTGGGTAGAGAGAAGGCACTATAAACCAGGCTAGCATATAGGAAAATTCTCTCATAACCTAGTCCATTCTGGCCTGTGTGTGTGGTAGTCTAGCAGCAATGGAAACCCATAACAGATTTTCTTCTGCCTTTCTTTCTTTCTTTCTTTTTTTCTTTCTTTTCTTTCTTTCTTTCTTTCTTTCTTTCTTTCTTTCTTCTTTCTTTCTTTCTTCTTCTTTCTTCTTTCTTTCTTTCTCTGTCTTGTCCTCTTGTCCACCTCTCCTCAAAGCTTAGTCACTTGATTTTCTGGCTCTGGTAGGTTTTCATATTTTTACCCCACATAATTCTCATAGGGACATGACAGGTACCCATAGTCTCTCTAATAGCCATGTCTTCAGCCTTATCTTGTATCTACTATAGACATGGTTCCTGCACTCAGACATGGTGTCTAAGTGAATGAGTATTCTGAAGAGAGGATGGATGGTGGGTAGCATCTCAACTCTTCTCCAGGTAAAATTCACCACTACTTTCTTTGTGTTCATATCTATCCTGAATGTGTCATTGGATATACTTACTCTACTAGCTTACCTTTTGACAAAACTAAGAGATCCTCGAAATCAATAGCCAAGTCTTACTGATGTGTGTGTCTCCAGGGACAAAACAATTCATCCAAGAAATATTTATGAATGAATGAATGAGTGAATGAGTGAATGAATATATTAGCAAGGTAAATTCTGAGTGATTTAAGTCAGGCAGAATAATCTGGACTGGATAGAGCTGGAAATAAAGGACACTGAAGTTTTATGAGAAGAAAGAGAATGTCATTTTATTGTGCAGCAGCCTAACCACTTGTATCTTGTGAGGTCACAATACAAATGCACTAAACACTCAAAATATGTCTAGAATGGAACTGTGAAGTTTTATCAAAGAAATCTATGATCCCCAGTTGGAGAAGGGATTTTTCCCTTTAATTTCATCCATTTCCTTTTCTTCCAGAAAACATAATATGCAAGAGAGTGAGAGGTGTTTTCTCTCCTCCTTTAGTGGTATATTGCAGTGGCTTGCAAGCTACCTACCTGATTCCAGTTACACTAAGGGAGTCACTAAGGGCCAATAAAATATCACTTTAGTTACATTTGCTAAACATGAGGCCTTGATATGCTCCTTGTTGCACTTGTTTGCAAACAGTTTGAATATACTATATTGAGATAGACATCAGTCATCACGAGCTAATTCTTCTCTACTCTTGAAAGCCTCTTGATTTATAATGGCTTAGTCTTCACTCTTAAGAATTATTTCACAATGTAATTTTAGAGTGAGAAAATAATTGGTGAGATGTTTTGGTTGCTATAATTTTTAAATTGCACATCAGGCTGTTATTGATGCGGTATGAGCTACCTCCCACTTGTTCCTGTGTCCTGAAGTTTTAGGCTGCTACCCTTTTCTTACGTTTGGAGAAAGGTCCTCTCAGATATCATGTGTTCTGGGACTTTTGGCATCTTTGCTTCTGTTCTGATTGATTCAGCTGGCAAAGTCTGAAAACTTTTTTTGCGATAATCTTTATTTGATGTTATATGAAAAGGAGGTATGCTAACAATTGCTGCAAAACTTATATGAGACACACACTGAAAATTTTATGTATTCTTTATAAACAAGCCTGAGGTAGATGTTGTGATCCATTTTCCCCAAATGAAGGAATCTGAGTTCAGAGAAATTAGAACACTTGCTTCAAGTGTGTTTGTTATTCTTCATCCCCGCCCCCCCCCCAACTCATTCTCTGTCCTTCTCTGCCTTGCTCTTTACCCTAGGAAGCTAGCTGATATGGACTGAGTCACTTGGGCTCCCACAGCAGCCACTCTCCAGTTGGTTTGGCCAATGGGAAGCATTAGCAGGAGACTAGAGGGTGCGAGGGGAATTTGGGATATTTAGTCAGCCTGTCTTCTTATTCTTAGCCATCTTTCTGGTAGGGGCTTTTTGCTCTAGAGTTTCTTTGCCTGTCAAGCAGTTTCTCTTGGTGACTTGAACTCTCAGTGAGTCCAGATATAGTAATTCTTCCCTGCTTCTTCAGGCCTATGGGCGGTAATGACCTCACATGTTGGTAGTCTCTGAACGCTTTACCATCACTGGGTTCCCTAATTTTAGCTCACATTCTATAAATTAAATTACACTGAAGTGTCTGAGCCATCTGATATGGAATCTGTTTTCTACTAGAACCCCGATACTCCAAGTTTCATAGCTGATAAATACTGGAGTGGAATACTGGAGACCCTGTTCTTTCTATTCCCCAATTTTGTCCTTTCTCCACTGGCCTGCACTGTCTCATTATTATTCCTTACGTGAAGTGATTACAGAAGCCTTTCTCTCTCTAAGGGAAGATGCCAAGGTTACTGAACTCAGACTGACTTCACCTCTTACTACAAACAGTGGTGCCAGACATGAATATGAGTCAACTTAAGCAGTAGACACAGTGTCTAACCAGGAGAGTTAAAAATTCAGTTAGGGAGGCAACAATACATGGATGAAAAAGAAGAAATGTGAATGATTATACAATATTGATTTATGTTGTATTTGATTAAATTTTCTTTCAGACCCATTGTTGCAACTAATTTCTCTCAGAAATTAGATTACTTCTTTTGCCCTCAGAGTATTTTATCCCCTCAGTTTTGGCATTTCAGGGGCCCATTTGACACATAAGAAATTGCTTTAAGACATTGCCATTCTAGTGACTCTCCATTCTTTCATACCTCCTCTTAATGCTATTCAGCACTCTTCTCCAGTCTAGGATTAGAAGTGAGAAGAGGATTATCAGTGTTTCTGCTGCAGCACTGTCTCCCTTGACTTCTTTGGGCTCTTCTTTTTATTTCCATTTCTTGCACTCATCATGTCTAAAAGTAGTGCTCTACTCAAAGACCCTTTGAAAATACAATGTTTGTTGTTGTTGTTTGTTGTTGTTGTTGTTGTTTTTAAGTAAATGTGTATGTATGTGTATGTGTTTTCTCCTGCTCAAAGGCTGAGGGGCAATCAATGTTTGATGTTAGTAGTCTCCTGGCTTTTTGTCCCCAATTTGCTATTTGGCTGATATGCTTCACTATGTTTGTTCTTCCAGCTTTACTGCTGATGTATAATTGACTTGTAACAAAGTGCACATATTTAAAGTGTACAATATGATGAATTTAGATGCATGTGTGGTGTGTGGTAAGACACCAATACCATACTGTCATGATTACTGTATGTTTGTAGTTGGTCTTGAAGTTGGATGATATCTGTCTCTAACTTTGCTTTTCTTCTTCAATATTATATTGGCTATTTTGGGTCTTTTGCCTTTCCATGTAAACTTTAAAATTAGTTGATAACCATAAACTAGTTTGCCATAATTTTGATTGGTATTGCATTGAATCTATAGGTCACATTGGACAGAATTAATATTTTAACAATATTAGTCTTTTTATCTATGAATATGAGATATCTCTCAATTTATTCACGTCTTACAATTACTTTAATCAAAGTTTTGTAGCTTTCCTCAAATAAATCTTACACTT
Source organism: Eonycteris spelaea (assembly GCA_003508835.1). Lineage (NCBI taxonomy): Eukaryota > Metazoa > Chordata > Mammalia > Chiroptera > Pteropodidae > Eonycteris > Eonycteris spelaea. The sequence continues at coordinate 14,087 of PUFA01000269.1, read as the reverse complement.
ATTTTGTTAAGTTATATACCTAAATATTTATTTTATTATGATTATATAAAAGAACCAATGTCACTCCAATAAATTTAATAAAAAAGGATATTGTGTTTTTCATTTCAAATCTAATTGTTTGTTGGTGATAATAGGAAAGCAATTGACTTTCTATATTAACCTTGTATTCTGCAACCTTGGTATTACCACTTACTAGTTCTAGGTAGTTTTTTTCCCAATTATGTGAGGTTTTTCTACATAAATGATTATATCATCTGGGAACAAAAACAGTTTTCTTTCTTTCATCTCAATCCATGTATTTCATTTTTCATATGTGGTACTATGCTTTAGATTGCTAATGGTTTCAGATTTTTTAAAATTTTTTATCTCTTTGCTGAAATTGCCTCTGATATATGTGTATATATCAGATATATATAAATACACACATATATATGTATACACATATTTTAGATATATGAATCTGATACATATAATAATTGCCTTATTCATGGTTTTAACAAAGCCTGATCATTGCTTTCCTAACAGCACTTGATAGGATTAATGGAGGAAGAGCCTATAAAGTCTGTGTCATATTTGAGTCTGATTCTGATTGTTGTTTTGTCTCTTCAAACTATGTTTTTAGTTGCCTTTGGCATGTTTCATAATTTTAAGTTGAAAGTCAGACATGCCATGTACTTAATATTTTTATGCTGGAAGAGGAGCATATCTTTTTGTCTCCTTTTGTTTTCAGTGGGGGAGGTTTGTGTTATTGTTGAACTGTGTTTGAAGTGTGTTGTTACTTTTGACTTTGTACACCAGAAGCTTCAAGTCTTACCAGTGCAATGCTGTGTTTAGTGTGTGGGCTAATAAATCACAGCATTTTTCTCAATGCCTGCTCCCACTGTGGCTCAGTTCTAGCTACTTAGCTCTTTATCTTCACTTTGTACTGCATGTCAGAGAGAACCTTTCTCTCACAGCTCTCCTAGCTCTATTCCATTTCATTTTTACTCAACGCTTGTTAGTGTGATGTGGGAAGCAGGGGTGAGGGCATTCTCTGATGTATGATTAAATCTTCTTCCCAGGCAGTCAAGTCACTGAATCTGTGTCTTGGGGGTGTGGCTTAGCAAGTTTTTCTATAAGTAATGGTGAGCATAGCATGTATTCCTGCCCTTCTTCTATGGGTAGTTTTTTTTTTTTTTTTCTGATTCCCTTACGTCAGCTGCAACAGATTTTCTCCAGTGTCCTCAGGCTACTGTTTTTGTTGCTTTTCTCCTATAGATTAAGTTTTCTGTTCTGAAGGGAAGATAAAGAAGTGGGTGTGTAAAGTCTCAGTAATGCCTACTGTCCAGCACAGCCTCACCAGCTCCAAGAAGCATTCTCAGGATTCTTCCTGGTCTTTGATATGAGCTGTTGGTGGGGTCCTAAAGGAAAAGCCTTCAAGAAGGTGTGGACCTGTCTATGTCTGTGTCCATAGGGTCTTTACACTCTCATACTAACTAGTGTACATTCAGATTTTAGGAATTCATTAAAATGTTTCTGCTGAATCTTCTTCTTGGCATTCAAGAATGTCTTGTTGGGTTTCTCTGGAGGTGACTCTCTCTCCAGATTCTCATTTAGTTTTTTGCTCTGTGACTTCAGTTTTTTAATGAGTTAAAAAAGTAATTAAAATTTTCCCCCAGCATTTTTCTTATTGTAATGGTAATAGCAATATTTTTCTAGTTTGGTACATCTGAAACTGGCTGTTTCTTTTCACTTCTAGAGTTGGGGAGGGAGAAAAATATAAGATGATTAGCATTATGAAGAACCTGCTTTGAGCCATGTTTGTACTAAAATACCCACATTATCTAATTTAGTCATTAAACAATTCTGGCAGGAACCATCATTATTACTACTACCATGCCTGCTTATGTTCTTAATCTTTTTGTGTACTGCTTTTGCTTTTCCTCATGTAATCATCAAACCAATCATCTGAGGAAAGAGATTATGAATATTTTGGTGCTGTTATGTGACCCGTACCTAGCAGAATGCAAAATAAATACTTGTTCAATAAATTACTGCAAATACTGACCTTAGGCACATGTAAGATAATCATTACATTATCTCCATATTCCTTCCCCTTCCCACTGAAAGACTGGATTAGGATAGGATCTATGCATCCAGAAATACATTCATCCATTTATTAGCTGTGTGAGAGTGAGAAGGTGGTAAGAAGGCAATCACAGAACATGATTCTCCCTCAGTATGTGGCCTTGGTGCCTGCACTGAACTATATGACCTTCTCATAGCCAAGTGTATACAGCTGCGTTATCTTAACCTGCTGCTTCCCTTACTAGCTGCCTTCTTCTTTTTTATGACAGAATATCTCCTCAACATTCAAAAAGTCCTATTGTCTTACTTAAAATCAATTCTATAGTAGGAACAGAAGTATCAAGTGAAAGTGTACATTTATGATCTGCACAAGAGTGCATATATGAAAAGCAGCCTGTTCTTGGCTCACCAAGACAGGCAGAACAGTGGCTGTGTCTGCTAGGGAAACAGCATATTTTCACATTTATATAAATGCACTCTGTGGGTTTATGATGACCCTGATCCTACCTGAGATTGAGCCCTGCAGGGGAGCAAATGTGTAGAATAACCTTTTCTCTTTGAACCCAAAATTTCTAATAATTTCTCTGAGATAACCCCAGGCCCCTTCTGGCTGCCTCCCTTTTTTATTCTCTCACATTGTTAGATTTCCCTTGTTTTTGTTTCGCTTCTCCCTCCTCCACCTGCTTTACCCCACACACCACACACAAGCACATAACACCAGTCCTTGCTTTCCTTCTCCATTTCTATTTGTTTTTTTACTGGTATTCTGAAACCAATCTTGATACTTGCACCTGCTCAGGAAATTAAAATGTCTAATCTTTTCTGGCTGCTGCATTGCTGTGAGGCCAAACTGACAATTTGCTAACTACAGACTGAGTTAAAATAATAGAATGTTTTGCAATGAGGGCTGGCATCACAGGTGGTGAATTCTTTTCTAGCTTTCCAGAGCCAACAAAGCAAAAGAAAATGTTCCATACCTTCCTTCTGCCTTTTTATTCCCATCTGCCTTTTCCATGAAACAGTAGAAAATGCGGGGGGGGGGGTGGATCCACTCTGGGAACACAATCTAAACCTTTGTTTTCTTCTCAGAAATTAGAAGTTGGTGTGGTTGTGTATCTCTGCACCTCATTCCCCACTCTCTCTCCATCTCCCATCTCACACTAACACTTGTGAATAATTTCACTCTCTCCTGAGGCATGGGCCCAGGCAGCCACATGCATCTGCATCAGAAGGCATCCTAAGCAGCTGTGATAACCAGAAACACTTGAGGCCTGGGGGTGGGGTCACCTACCCATTGCTATCAGGCTTGAGGACACATCAGTTCTCAGACAGAAGTCTGCCTCTCTGAAAGAGGCCAACATTCTGCTGACAGATGGGAAATTTCCAGATAAAAGGGGTGGAATTGGAATGCATCCCTCAAAATGCTTGACTGATCCGGCTCCAGGACTGAGGATTGAGAGGCCCACAGATGTCCTGTGTTAAGTTGTCCCAAAGGAACAGGAGAAGGAAAAGAAACTATTTCCTTTGAACATACCCAGTATATCCCAACTCAGGATCTTTGCTTTTGCTGCTTCCTTTGCATGAAACATTTTCTTTTCCCTCCAGAATCTGTACATAGCTCATTCCCTTACTTCATTCAGATATTTGCTCAAATACCACTTTCTAACCAACTTATATAAACATGTTTATATCACTATACTTTCATGGCACTTATTGCTCCTTACCTCTAATTGATTCATCTTTTATAGGGGTCATTCTTTCTCAAATATAAGCTTTACAAGGACAGAAATTTTGCTTGCTAACTACCACATCTCCAGGAAGAGTAGGTGCTCATTAAATATTTATTAACTCTATAAACCTAGGGAACATCTCACGTGGGCCAGGTGTTTATAGTCACCCACACTTTACAGATAGGTGACCGCAGGTCCATGATGTTGGGAACATCTGAGTTGTTTCCACAGGGACTTCAGCTCTGGCCTGTATGATTCTAGCATCTACATCCTTTCCACAAGAGCATGCTGCCTTCTTTTTGTTAAAAAATATTTTTAAATTTTCAATTACATTAGACATACAATGTTATATTAATTTCAGAGGTACAACATATTGATTAGACATATATATAACTAATGAAATGATCACCCTGATAAATGTACACCATACAAGTTATTAAAATATTATTGACTATATTCCCTATGTTATACCTTATATCTCCATGACTGTTTTCTAATTACCCATTTATACTTATATTTCTTAATCCTTTTCCTCTTTTTGCGACCCCCCGCCCCACACCTGGTAATGCCCCCAAATTCTCTGTATCTATGAGTTTGTTTAATTCATTTATTTTGTTCTTTAGATTTCATATGTAAGTTAAATCATATAACATTTGTCTTTCTCTGTCTGAATCACTCCACTCAACACAATATCCTGGAGGTGGTTCCATCCATGCAGATGTAAAGATTTCCTTCTTTTATCAATTAATTAATTAACTAATTAATTAATTAATCTGTATGGCTGAGTAATATCCCATTGTGTGTGCGTGTATGTGTGTGTGTGTGTGTAGCACGTCTCCTTTATCCATTCGTTCATTGTTGGACCCCCAGGTTGCTTCCATCTCTTGGCTATTTTATTTTAAATAATGCTGCGATGAACATATGGATGCACAGGTCCCTTCAAAGTAGTATTTTGGGTTTCTTCAGATAAATACCCAGAAGTGGGATTACTGGGACCTCCTTTGTCTCTTGTTACAGCCTTGTTTTAAACTCTATTTGGTCTGGGATAAGTATTGCTACTCCAGGTTTTTAATTTTTTTTTCATTTCCATTTTCATGAAATATCTTTTTCCCATCCCTTTACTTTCAGTCTGTGTGTCTTTTGATCTGAAGTGAGGCTCTTGCAGGCAGCATACGAAGGGTCTTGTTTTCTTATACATTCAGCCACTCTATATCTGATTGGAGCATGTACTGCATTTACATTTAAAGTAATTCTTGATAGACATGTAGTTACTTCCATTTCATTATTCATATTTTCAATTTTTTTCTTTTTTTCTTCTTCTTGAGGCTGTCTCTTCAACATCTCCTGTAATACTGGCTTGGTGGTGATTAACTCCTTTAGCTTTTTCTTATCTGTAAAGCTCTTTATCTGCCCTTTGATGCTAAGTAATAGCTTTGCTGGGTAGAGTAACCCTGGTTGTAGATCCTTGCTTTTGATCACTTTGAATATCTTGTGCAAATCTCTTTTGGCCTGCAAAGTCTGTTGAGGAATCAGCTGACACAGTCTTATGGGAGCTCCCTTGTAGATAATTGTCTTTCTCTTGCTGCTTTCAAGATTCTCTCCTTGTCTTTAAGCTTTGGCACTTTTTTTATGTGTCTTGGTATAGGTCTCTTTGAGTTCATCTTGCTTGGGACTCCCTGAGCTTCCTGGGGTTATATGTCTATTTCCTTCACTAGGTTAGAGAAGTTTTCATTATTTCTTCAAACAGGTTTTCAATTTCTTGCTCTCTCTCTTCTCCTTCTGGTACCCCATGATGCGAATGTTATGCCTGACTTTGTCTTAGAGGTCCCTTAAACTATCCTCACTTCTTTGCATTCTTTTTTCTTATTACTGAAGTCTCCCAGTCTTAGTACAGTGGCTTTATGTAGTACTTGTCCTGTGGGGCTCAGTGGCCCAGTCTTCTGTGGTCACTTGAGTCAGGTGCTCAAAGTGTGTCCCTTGTGAGGGTCATGTGTGCCCTCCTGTTGTAATTGAGCCTTGTTTGCTTTTTTCCTGTGGTGGGAGGAATTGACCCTTGCGCTAATTGGTTATGAGGACTGGCCAGTGAACATTAACCCTATAGAGCAGGATTCACTTTAGCAGGGCTCTGGTGCCTACCCAGTCTGCCTTTCTGGTGTGTCCTCCTTAGATGCAGCCCTGGGTGGTACTCCAGCTCTGGAGCCAGTGGAAGCAGGCCACTGAGTGTGCTGGCCTGAGGGCCTCCTGGGTGGGGCCCAGCTGCAGGTCACCTTTAATCACAGCCTGTGCACTTCCAGAGCTACCAGGTAAAAGTCACCAAGAAATCTGTAGATGGCTGACACCCATGCTGGGTTTATAGATGCCAGAAGAGGCCAGGGTGAGAACTGAGGCTGGCTATAGCCAGTGCCGAGCTTGGAGCTGCTCAGCAAGCGGTACGGGCACACTAATGTCAGATGCTACTTCCATGGGTTTTGTGAGCCTTGAGAGACTTTAGGAAAGTTCTCAGCATGAGCCATGGCAGGCAATTTGTATGGAGAAAAACACTGGAGGCAGTTTGGGTGGGCATGGAATTTGGAAGAGGTGGGATCACAGGGAATCACCTGGGTGGAACAACCTGTGTTAACAATGTTGATGGGGACTCAGATACAGTAGCTGGTGAGTATGCATACTGGGAGAGGGTAAGGGCTCAATGAAAATATAATGACTTCTGCCAGAACTTCTGCCTGGGAGAAAGCCATTCCTCCAGCCCTCTCCCTGAAGCCAGACAAATCAGTTTCTTCCCGTATGTCCCTGGCACTCAAGCAGCTGCCCCAGTGCTAGAGCTCAGAGTGAGTGAGGCTGTCGTCAAGTAAGTTGGCATATGGGCCCTCTAAGAGGAATGTCTGTGACTCCTGCAGCCTTCTCTCTTACTCAGCAACAACCTCTGCTGGTTTTCATAGCCAGAGGTTGTGAGGACTTCTCTTCCCAGCACTGGAACCCAAGGCTAGGGAGCCCAGTGTGGAGCCAGAACCCCTTGCTCCTCTGGTAGGCAGGGCTCTGCAGCCAAGATAACTCTCTTGTTTCTCGACCACCACAGTGTGTGAGCAGCCCATTTTACATCTCTGCCCCTCCTACCAGTCTCGAGGTGACCTCTTATGTATATCCCCAGTTGTAGGAGTTCTGTTCAGCCAGACTTCAGGTGACTCCCAGTGATGGTTGTTCTGTAGTTTCTTTGTAATTTTGATGTGGTCCTGAGAGGAGGTAAGCACAGCATCAACCTTCTATGCTATCTTGACCAGCCCCTTGAAGGTGTCAAAATTTTAAAGAAATAATAGAAGAATAACTTCCCAGAGCTAGAGAGTCATAAGTCATCAAATTGAGAAGGAACATCAGGAATTGAGAAAAATACATTAAAAATAATTTAAACCTCAATATGTTTTTATGAAACTACAGAATACCAAGAATAATAGAAGATTAAAAAGCCTAGAGAGAAAGGAGAAAATGTTCCTTAAAGCACTTGAGTTTTATTGTTTCACACTTCAGAAATACCATACTTCTCTTTAGCAAATGTAGAACAACACAATGGCATCAGATTCTAAGGAAAATCATTTAGATCTTAAGAACTGATACCAAACCAAAAGCTAAATTATTGATCTAATAGGAAGGCAAAAAAAATATTTTCAAACATAGAAAGATTCAGAAAATTTATCTCACATATATCTTTTCTGATTAAATTATCTAAAATCCTCCAAAAAGTGGGGTGTGGGAGGATGAAACTCAAGATAAATAAAAACTTGGGCAAAATAACAAAATTTCAATGAAAATAAATTGTTGGATTTCAGCTGTGTAATAGGTCTGTGTTAAAATACAGTGTGTTGGACTCTCAGAAGAAAATCACCAAGAAAATAGAATGCGCATCTGCTCAATAAATACATACACAAGAAGCTAGAAGTTTTTAGTATATGATGAAGGGAGTATAGATTTCTCCTTTATGAACACATATGAACCATATGCACTTTAAAATATAAAACAAACAAAATAAGATGGCAAACCAACCCAAGAACAAGAGAATGGAAGTAGATGAAGTAAAAACAAAAGCAAAAATAAAAAATGGACTTCAGCTGAAACTAATCCAAAGCAAAAGAAAATATTGCTCCTACAGAGTAGAACTGAGATTGGAGAAGGAAAGGTAGCATAGAAGGGGACCTGTTCCTTTTCATTAAAAGCCTTATGTACCCTGGTTTCCTTCCTATGTATACATGTTATGCAGATTAAAAAAAATTAATTATTTAATTTTATTAAGAGTTAAGTTATTCCAATTATGTTGTTCTATGTGGAAATTGGGAAAATCTCTTTTCAAACTGCCCCCTTCTCAGTGATCTAATGTCAGCCAGTCCCAGATCTAGCATTGAGGAACATACACTAATGGATTTCTCTGTCGTGGGGATCTCTTGACTCAACCCCTTGCATATGGATGGATAGCTGGTACTCTCTTTTCGGTACTGGTTTTATGGGTGTGAATCACATCCATAGAGATCTCTAAAGAGAACCAGGGTCGGGCCTAGATTTCTCTTTTCCCATAGCACTTTGTACTGAACACAAAAGAACGTTTAATAATTAGTCCTCTAACTCAAGGTTAGAAAATAGATAAAAGATCACCAAATCTTATATTCCCACATTAGCAAATAATGTAGAAGTAGGCCTCAAAATAATTTCCCTGGAAACTACTAACTTAGGGATATTTCACAATGCTAATCCTACTCAGGAAAGCCAATAATACCCATGGAGGTGGTAGGACCAGAGGAGCCATAGCACATGAGGTCTTCACTTCCTCTCCTTTCCCAGAACTCCTATTCATTCTGCAAAACCTAAGACATCATTGTTTTTTTGCGTGTGTGTGCATCTAATTCTCATTCCATTTAACATATTTTTGGTTATAACAAATAAAACATATACACTTGAATATACTATGTAATGAAAATTTGCATAAAGAAATCTTCAATATGGGCAGCTGGGTTAAATTCAAGTTTAAATTTCTCTCTTACCATCTACAAGCATATACTTGAACTTGAAATTTTATCTCCAGCCAGGCAGGGATCCATTCTGTGGTGATAGTCATCTTAAGTCTGAGCTGCATGTTTGCTGAGGATGCTCCCTGCACACATGTATATGCTCAGCTGAATGCTGGGTATGGCTCAGACATGGCTTGGCAGCCATGCATACAACAGCAAGTGAAAAGTGACAACATTGCGCTCTAAAGACTGGAAGTACAAAGTCACAGCATAACTATACTTATAACAGCAAATAAAGTAATGAAAGAACTTAAAAATCAACATTTATAATCTACATGGAATAGAACAAAGGATTGATCATTTTCATATTTGCAATTCTGTTTTAAAAAGAAACAGTAAGAAATCAGAAATTTCATATAACTGCACTATTGAACTTTATATAATATTTAAATTATTTCCTACCAAGTAATGAAAATTATATTAACTGAGAAATCAGTAGGAGTATGAGATAGACATTTTAAGAAGTAAATACCATTAGGAAGTGAACTTTGACACGAAATGTTCCTGTTACTCCTCTTTAATTTCCGACCTTTAAGATTGTTTTAAATGACCTGAGACCAAAAAAGGAGTTACTAAAAAAACTCAATATTTTCAACTGGTTATATTTTAATAATATAAAAGAAATAAATTGGGTGCTGAAGCTGATATAAAACTATTTGCCATGTTTGCAATTGTCAAGATACCCTAATTATTCTCACCGATTAGTTTTACAAGTAAATTTCACAATACAGTTTCATAAAATGAGTATATAGTTGATACTGCTTTTATTCACTTTTTAACATATTGATGTCTTGTGACATATTTTGCTTGAAGACAAAGCTTGCTTTACTTGGCCTCAGTCAGAACTAGGTAAAATCCAGGCCCTGTCACCCCAGAAAAAGAAATAAACTTGGAGAACTTGGATAACCTCATTAATTTCTGTAAACCTCACTGTAAAAAATGGAACAGTACGGCTTTCTTGAGTATTGCTGTGAAAGTTATGAGCTCTGCCTAAGGGCACTGAGAGACCAAGGCTTCCATGGCAGCTCAGTGCTCACTCTCTGACTGACTCAGGGTTCAAGCTCACCTATCTCAGTCTCAGTTGTCTCCACCATACGAGATCCACCACTACCCTGCAGCCTCACAGCATTGCTGTGGGAACAAAAGACACAGGCCTCATAACATGTGCCCCACTGCCTGGTCCTTAGTAGATGTACTACAAACGCTACTCTGTGTTATTCTGTGCACAGGCGTCTACTTTCTCTTATTTCCTTCTCAGTGTGTTCCCATGAAGAAAAATTTCAGACCTCAATTCCCACTGCTGTGTGAGCACACTTGTTGTGGGCCTCTGAAATCACGTTTAGATTTCATCTCTTCCCCACATCATAAGGTGTATTCACATGTAAGTTTCTGTATAGAGCATCCATCGGCCTCATGGCATCTCTGAAGCAAAAAAAGTCAGAGTGACACTGTTATTATTATTATTCAGCCTCAAGTTTAATGACTAATGAAACACAAATAAGTGTCACTGATCTCCAAATAGTGGTACTTTGAGAACCAAAAGAGTAGCTTCCACTTAATTAGGCAAAAATTCTTCTTTTCCTTACTGAGAAATTGTAGGCTTTCTAAGACATATCTCACAACCACAAAAAATAGAACTCTGTATTTTAAAAACCAGATGAATGATATGTAATTTAAGGCATTTTTATATCAGGAAATAAAATGTCTTCCACTCACTCATTATGTAATTCTCTCTTCAGTGCCAGTCCCTTGACGTATGATATGTGAGTGACAGATTAAAAGGAGCTGGGAATTCACATGCTTGCTTTACTCCAAAAGGAATAAAAAATTTACATGACCCCATTGGATAAAAAGGCATTTATTATTTTTAGAATCTCTTTGGTTGAGGGAGTTTTGCTGCCTTCCCTCAATAAACTTTTAAAAAATAGGTCAAGTCCCCAAACTCTCATAACCCCTTCCTATCCTGAAATTAGGGTCCCAAGGAAGCTTTCTATGTTCTGTTTCCTTTCCCTTGGTCACACTGAAATTTTTACATAGGGTGAGAAGCAACCACAGTTTCTTACCATTTAGTATGGGCATGTAAAAGGCAGGCACAAAACTTCTGGTTAACTTATTGGGATAAAGGGTTAATATGGGAAGCGACAACCAGATCTCAGGAGTCTACCCAGCATGGGAGAATACTTAGGTTGGTGTAAACAGAAGCAGCACTCACCTTGTGCATCCCATGAGAAAAAGATCTTGAACACGCCAGCTGAGCAACAGCAAATGCCTACAATAGTGGCAGTGGCCAAAAGGACAAGGGCTGGTTAACACGAAGAGAACAGCACATGAGCTCCTTCCCCCACCACAAGGACACAGAAGCCCTTCACACATACAGACCCCCTTCTTGGGATAGAGAATGGGCAGAATGGACACTGAAAGTCTTAGCAGTGACCTAAAGGAATACATTTAAACCCAAAACACACTAAACCCAAAGAAACTTAGATCATTTTTTTTAGTTGGCAGGTTTTGTTTTGTTTTTTGGTCACACTAGCAGGCCAGGTGGGAGCTCGTTAGCTAGGTTGTGGAAAAGAAGAAACATTTTCTTTGTTCATCTTGGCAGTGGCATGTGTGAAAATGCAACCCCCCTAGATATAATACAAATATATCTATTTGCATGCAAATACACCTGTGTAATTGCCATATTGTAATTGGCCAGCAAACTGTGGACTAAAAGATCACTATTTCTCCATTTGGGAACCAGCCACTTGTACCAGAGACTCTGTTTCCTTTCTACAAGGTAGATGCGACTCCTCAATTTTATTGATGTAGAAACTGAGGCTGGAGAATTGAAGTGGCACACAAGGTCACTCATTAAGTAACAAGATCAAGGTTTCAAACTAAATCTTTCTGACTCCAAAGTGTGTACTCTTTCCCTGTGCCATGAAGCAAAGTCACGCAGTGGGAAGAAAATGGGTCAGTGGCAGTGTATAAAGGTGGAAAGAGGGCTCTGCTTCAGGATGAAGAAAACAAGACTCCATAGCAGTGTGAAAACAAAATGAAGGAAAGAAGAGGCAGGTTGCAGAAGGCTTGCTAGTCTCAGTATGATGTAGCATAGAGGGCACATGGGGGTATTTGCAGGAAATGAGGCTACCAAAGGAGGCAGGATCCTGCAGGCTTAAGAGGTTGAACATGTAGGTGGGGAGCCCAGGAGGCCTTCTTCTCCAGGTTGCAAAAGTGTCCTGTTTCACATGACAGCAGGACCTAGCAGCCATCAATTTAGGATATAGAAGTATGTGTCATTGCAGCCAGCTGTTCCTGCAACACAATTCCCCCAATTTGTACCAACAAAGTATGCACTTCCTTGAGAGGAAGGGTCTCTGTATCTCAAAAATGACCACTGAGAAATTTCAGCCCAGGCCTCCCTCCCAGAACAGTTCCTTTGCCTTTATACCTACCATGCCTGTAAGACTGTCCCATCTGGCATGGCAGTCCTAAGGTATCCTTTAGTGTTGGGGTAGGATCTGGATCTCAACAGTTAATGTGTCCTGATTGGAAAAGCACATTATGGCTGAATCATCTGAAATGTAATGAGGTCAGGGGTCATCTACCCAGCCCCAAGTCCCAGCTCCACCTCCCTTTGTTGTGTGGCCTTCAAGCAAGTACTTATCTTTGCTCTTGGCTCCTCAATCTAAAATGTGAATAACAGTAACATCTACTCTGCAGTGCTGTTTACAAGGATCAAACGAACTAACTCCTGTGAGAGACTAGTGCATGTTAGCTATTGTTTATAACTTACTCTTTCCAGTAAAACTTGATGTTCACGGAAGATGATAACGATTCCTTGACAAGCAGGAATGAGACTTCCAGTGGTTGATGGTAGAGTGTGATTGAGGTGTGGGCTTGGATGCTGGCAGAGTTCCAGATCTGCATTATCTATCTTTTTTGAGAACAATGCAACCCTAGGCAAGTACACCAACCTGCATAGGCCTTATTTCTCTCATTCATAAGCTAGTGATAGTAATGTATCTATGGACGAATAACCCAACTCCATCACATGATTTAGCTTCTGAGGACTTAGTTTATCACCTGTAAAATGGAACAATAATAGTACTGATCTCACTTTCAGAGCAGAAGCTTTCAGAGGAGACAATATTCAATCACCACATTGCTTTTCCCAACTGATATGATGGTAGGAACTCTTGTCAAGTTAATGACTTCAACAATGAGTAAAAAAGCCTGCTGACATATTTTGTATCTGTAGCATGAGAAAGAAGTAAACCTTAGTTATAGTAAGCTAATGAAATTTGAAATTGTTCATTAGCGTGGAGAATCTGTGTTATCCTAACTGATTCAGGCCTCAGAAGTGTGTGCATGGTATTTAAAGTCATGTATATTGATTAGATCTCCTAATAACATGAGTAAAAGTAAAAAAGAGAAGATAAAGATAAGGGAAGGGAAGGAAAGGAAGGAAGGGAAAGGAAAGAAAGGGAAGGCAAGTGAAGGGAGAGAAATGAAGTGGAAAAGTGGAGATAGAAGAGAGGACAGAAGAGGAATTGGACAGAGATGAGATTCTGAATCTCCCCAATACTGAGAAGTCTAGAAGAGAAGAAGCTAGTAATAAATGCTAAAAATGAGCTGATAAATGAGATAGAGATAGAGATATGAGAGAGAGAGAGAGATGATAGAGATGATATAGAGATATAAAGATTCTTTAAAATGAGAATAGTGCCGTGGAAGTGAAGAAAAAGAAAGAATTTAAGAGAGAAAGAAGTCTTCCTAACTGAATAAGATGCTATTAGAAGTTAAATGAGTAAAATATTCTTTAAATTTGGGAAATAGAATATAGAGATCATTACTGACCTTGGCATTTTGGTGGGCAATTTGTAACAACTATTAAAATATTAATATTCCTGTCCTTTAACCAGCAATTTAATTATTTTTGAATCTATTATGGAAAAATGCTCTTTAAACTTTACAGATTAATAGACTAGCTAGTTCATTTCTGCATTGTTTTAGATAGGAAATTTTCAATTGGAGTATGGGGATAGAAGTTCTCCTGAAATAATCTGAAACAAATATATATATAGGATGTGATAAAATACAGGGCATTCCCCAGGTAATTGTAACATGTGGCCAGGGTTGAGCAACATCAGCCTAGATTGTGACTTTTCTTGTTAACTATCATGTTTACCTCCATCTCTGATCCATTTTCTTGGGTTTCGAGGCTTTGATCTAGTTTTCTGGTCTTTGTTTTCCCACC